>CAUYQU010033053.1:0-53401 GCA_963574635.1 Cheracebus regulus
AAGTACTTAAGAGTTCAGTTTAAAAGTACCTAAGAGTTATGGTAAAATTCTGGCAATATATAAACTCCCTCTTTTACATGTAATACACGTACTACATACTGGTAAATGCCCACTTTTAACTTCTCAACTAAGAGCTAAGTACATTTTACTAAATAACCAGCAAAGTCAAGAAAATTTGGTTTGAATTACCCACCATTTTAGTATTTTCTAGTATTATAGAACACACAATTTTACCAACTTTTAACACTTTTCAAACGTGTCATGGGACCTGTTAGCAACACTATTTCACATTTAAATGAAAAAAGTGAATGCTTACCACCGCCAAAATTTCCTCCTTCATTGTAACCATCATATCCTCCACCACCGCCACCATATCCACCACCTTGGTTTCCATATCCTGGTCCACCACCATAGCCTCCTCTACTACTATAACCAGGACCACCGCCATAGTTGCCACCTAAAAATAAAACAACAAAAAATAAGACCACACAAAAACATAAATGTATAGAGAGTCAAGTTATTCAATTCTGGTGACTATGTGTTTAAGAAACCAGATCTTATACAGGACATAGGTGTAGGCAAGGACTTCATGACCAAAACTCTCCTTTTCTGTAAAAGAAAGTCTGACAACTATATAAAGTGGATATAATAAGAATATTTCAGAAATGGAGAATATACTTGTTTCTGGTGAAGGCAGGGAAGCGTCGAGTGGAAAGGTGTATTGTGGCCATCAAAGGGCAACAGACAGGATTCTCAGGGTGATGAAACTGCTTAGCATCTTGATTGTAGTGGCAGATACTAAAAGCTACACATCTGATGAAACACATGCATGTGCAAAGACACACAGAGTATGAATAAAATTAAGAAAATCTAAACAAAATGGTCAGATTGTATCAATGCCGATATCCTGGTTTGATACTGTACTGTGCTTTTGCAAGATGTGTATCCACAAAAAAATGTTTTAATTTAAACAATTAAAATGTTACTGTGTGGAGGGTACAGAAAATATCTTTTAATTATTTCTTACAATAATAAAGTAAGCGATTTACATACAATAAGGTATGTAATAATTATTTCAATGAAACTTTCAGTGTAAACTTAAAAAAATAATATGAGTGGATATTTCTAAAGGTTAGGTTCCATTTGGATTCATATTATCACCTACTGCGATAAATTTGGAGTGAACTAGAATCAATGCTGTTGGAAGTATTAAAGTTTTATCTAGAATGTCTGCTTAGTTCTTGCTTATTTCCTCAGGTATCTAACACATTAGACTGATCTGTGTGTTCTGCCACCAGTTTTACAAGATTTTGAATGTGATCACTGTCTGAAAAAAACATGATCATTTTGACCAGCATGTAGAATTTAGCGAGAAATCTATTAAGGCAAGTTGAAGGCGGCAGAGTGTCTTTAAGCATAAAAACAATAGCTCACATATATTGAATACTTATTATGTGCCTGGCACTGTGCTAATTTTATGTTCTTTGACTTTTATATCTTAGGGACATCCTAGAATACCTCTTATTATTATTATTGCCATTTTACAGAGAGATTAATTTCTAAGTGCATAGAGCTAATGAGAGGCAGAAGTGAGATTAACATTCACATCATTTTCTAAGCTTCAGATCTTTGCCTCTATAATATATCATGTATAAAATATAGCTAAAGAGAGTTCAGGACAAAGGATGAAGGACTGTACCTTAACTATAAATTTGACGAATCCAGGTAGACATACTGAAGGCTTAGGGGGAAAATCAGTCAGAGTAAGGGATCTAGGCAATAATTCAGAGGTCATCTATCCTTGCATTTTAACAACTCTCCAAGAAGAAAACCATTATTGTCAAATCTCCAGGAAATGGAAAATAGCTGTTGTTTAAAATATATGTTTTTATTTGCTTCTGCAGGCTTTCTCTGTTGGAACTTTAAAATAAATATAAGTTTCACCTGATTTGAATTACAGCTTATGGTTGTAATTTGAGAGAATTGTGGAAGTCTAGCTGGGAAAACCCTTGAAAAAGCCATTGTTGCCCATTTTATTCACAAAGGGTATAGTCAACTCTACTATAGATAATCTAATAAGACAATTATGACTGCAGATATCATGTGAGAGACATGTGTCAGTATAGATACAAACCAGAAACAAAAATAAGATTTTTTCATTCTTTCTGTTCACATCTCTTCTACCACCCTCATTTATTTCCCACCTCCTCTTTTGTCCTCTTCTGTTTTTGAAAATATCCTTTCATTATCATTCTCTTCCATAATTTTTCTTTCTTCATCTCTTCTGGTTTGCCTTTCATTCTGTTCTCTGTCACAAAATAACATTGTCTGTTCTTTAGCACAAATGCAGCCACTTAATGTTTCTCATTTCATCTTCATAGTGAAATATAAACTAAGCCCACCCTCACATCCTTCTCTTTCTCTCACAAATTATTTCTCAGTGTCTAGACAATAAGCCACAACTTAGATTTCATGATTTCAATGTATTTTTACATGGTGTTTTTAATGTGATAATAATGACAATTATCCTGAAAATTTTCTTTCTGAAGTTCTTAAATTTGTTTCCCATAAGATAGATTCCTAAGTTTGTGTATGTCCCATCTCCATGTCACATTTTATATTGCACATTCTAGCTTAATAGTATAGGCTAATTTTGTTTTTGAAAAAAATCATAATTTGCTGCCTCCTAGATATTCCTTAGTAGATAGCTATTCTCCTCATTTGGGGCTATCCAAACTTAGCCCAACAGAGGTCTTTGCTGGACACCACTAAGAGGCACAGGCCAGCATCCATAGAGAAGGAACAACCCAGAGTTAGCTGTAAGTCCCAGTATACCTGCTTATGTAGCTGAGTGTTCTAAAAATCACTGGCTGAAAATCTATATCTCTCTGGATATGCATTTGGCCAATTTAGCTAAAGAAAAGTTATAATTTAGAATCATATTTTCATCTATGTAAGTATGAGATAAAAGTTGTATTTTTTGTCCTAATTAACTTTAATGTGTTTCTTTCTTGGTTATTCCAGATGTACTTAAGCTGCTACATCAGTTTATATTCTTCTCTCATTTACAGATTTGTGTAATCTAGATAGAAATCTTTCTAAAGTACTTCAAAGCCCAAATTTATTCAAAATATACTTTTCAGAATATTCAGAAAAACATTAAAAGTACATTTAAAAGAGAGAAGCAATTGAAGATTGTAATGAAACTTAGTTTATAATTATTTATTTAAAGGTCATTTTTATCTTATTTCCCCAGTGGCTAACAGAAAACAGAGCCCTTCAAATCCCAACAGTAATTACAGAGAAGGGCAAATGCAATCATGTTCTTGATATTGAATACTGTAGGGAAAATTTTTGCCCTCGGAGACACATTTTCTTCCATATATAAATTCATAAACAAGTCTTATATTTAATTTGAACTCATTTTAGTAGTAACTGCTAATGGTCTCTCAGCTATTTTTAAGAGTTTAACAATCTATGTCCCTTGATTTGGCCCAATCATGACAATTATTAATCACTTTTTTTTAACAATCTTAAAACTCCTGAGCTATTGAGTATATCATATCAACCCATTTAATGCATATTTGAGATGAATAGACTTTTCATAACCTCAAAAATAGACAACCAACCTGTATTCTGAAAGTGATTATAAGTAGAATCCATATACTTTTCTTTCGCAAGTAAACCAATTAGCACCAAAATAAATACTTACTTGGCAGAAGCCAAAAAATACATTAATAAATTGAAAACAATATGGGTTGAAAAGCTTAAATTTTTCCAGATTCATAAAAGATGAAAGAAATGTAATTATCATAAATCTGTATACCTAAAAGGATGTTATTTACTTTGACTAGAATCTTGGAAAACTGGAGATCCAAGAAAACTTACAGAAAACATTTTTAAACTTTTCAAGAGTCAAGACTCTTTTGAGCATCTAATGAATGCTTATGAACCCTCTCTTTAGAAAAATTTATGCATGAAATACACAAAAAAATTGGTGTAACCCGTTTCTGACACCTTACACTAAAATTAACTACAGACAGATTAAAGACTTAAACATAAGGCCTAACACCATAAAAACCCAAGAAGAAAACCTAGGCAAACCATTCAAGACATAGGCATAGGCAAGGACTTCATGACTAACACCAAAAGGAATGACAACAAAAGCCAAAATAGACAAATGGGATATAATTAAACTCCAGAGCTTCTGTACAGCAAAAGAAGCAATCATTAGAGTGAACTGGCAGCCAACAGAATGGGAAAAAATTTTTGCAATCTACCCATCTGACAAAGGGCTAATATCCAGAATCTACAAAGAACTAAAACAGATTTACAAGAACAAAACAAACCCATCCAAAAGTGGGTGAAGGAGATGAACAGACACTTTTCAAAAGAAGACATATATGAGGCCAACAAACATATGAAAAAATGCTCATCATCACTGATTATTAGAGAAATGCAAATCAAAATCACATTAAGATGCCACCTCATACCAGTCAGAATGGTGATCATTAAAAAATCTGGAGACAACAGATACTGGAGAGGATGTGTAGAAATAGAAACACTTTTACACTGTTGGTGGGAGTGTAAATTAGTTCAACCACTGTGGAAGACAGTGTGGCAATTCCTCAAGGACCTAGAAATAGAAATTCCATTTCACCCAGGAACCCCATTACTGGGTATATATCCAAAGGATTATAAATCGTTCTATTATAAAGACACATGCACATATATGTTTGTTGTGGCATGTTTACAATAGCGAAGACCTGGAACCAACCCAAATGCCCGTCAGTGAAAGACTGGACAGGGAAAATGTGGCACATATACACCATGGAATACTATGCAGCCATAAGAAGTGTTGAGGCCATGTTCTTTGTAGGGACATAGATGAACCTGGAAACCATCATTCTCAACAAACTGACACAAGAACAGAAAATTAAACACCCCATGTTCTCCCTCATAGGTGGGTGTTGGACAATGAGAACACAGGGACACAGAGAGGGGAGCATTACACACTGGGGTCTTTGTGGGGGGGTGCAAAGGAGGGATAACATGGAGAGAAATGCCAGATGTAGGTGACGGGGGATGGAGACAGCAAACCACTTTGCCATATATGTACCTATGCAACCATCCTGCATGATCTGCACATGTACCCCAGAACCTAAAGTACAATAAGAAAAAAAAAAAATATATATATATATATATATATATAGAGAGAGAGAGAGAGAGAGAGAGAGAGAGAGGCAAGACCCTCCACTAGCAAAAAGATTATGATTTGCTGAAGGCTCATATAAATGTTAGCATATTTTAGGAATTTTTTCAATAAAGTATTTTTAAATTAAGTTATATATATTATTTTTTGGACATAATGTTATTGCATACTTAATCACTTAATACATCACATTATTGTATAAATATAACTTTTATATACCCTGAGAAACCAAAAATTTCATGACTCAGTTTATTGTGATATTTTCTTTAATGCAGTAGTCTGAAACCAAACCTACAATATCTCTAAGATATGCCTATATTTAATAGTGCGACCAACATCAGAGAAAGAATGTATCTGTATCACTGTGTTTTTCTTCATCTAAGCCTCATGCTATTAATGTTTTCACCCCCTACTGGAAAAAGCTGGAATTGAAGGGATTCTGATCCTATTTCTCAAGTTCTTAGGGAAATAAACCCTGGCACTGACTGCCTGAAAGGCAGCTCATTCACTGATGTTCAGGACTTAAATCATAGTAGAGTTCCTTTTTTCTCTCTCTCTTTCATTCCTTTCTTTCTGAAGATGTTGCTATGGTAACCACACTGGGTTTTTATTCTCTGTCTTCGTCATGCTTCTGCTCAGAAGCCCTGGAGAGAGAGACATTGATCAGTGATGCAATGAGACAGCCTCTGGGGAGAGAGGGAGGCCATCAAGGGGAGTATGTATTCTCAGGACACTGGATCACAACTACTTTTTCAGCAAAGACAGGTCGATTTGACCATCCTTTAGGGGGATTTAATTAAAAACCAGTCTAGGCCAGCCCTGATGCAGCACAGTAGCAACATGGATCACCAGCATCCAATAGTGGCATGTCAAAGAAGGCAAGGGTCACTCAGAAATGGCCCCACACATATTAAAGGTTTCTGCTGTGTGCTGCTGTCAAGCAAGAAATTCATTTAGTGCTCATCCTTTTAGCCAGGGAGATTTACTGCCCATGGTCTGAATTCACTTTTCATGTTATTAGGTCACTGAGGACCAGAAAGGTTTCTCTCCCCTCCTTCCTATGGTTTTCTCAGTGCAAGGGACTTCTACAGAGTTTCTCCCACATACTAAAGGAAGCACACAGGCTGAGGAAATTGTAAGTTGTACTTTCAAGGTACTGTCATTTCAGTTGAAGCACTGACTACTGATAGTATTTGCGGTGATATCTTTTTATACGTGACTTTACAGATATCAGTTTATTTTTAATTTTTCCCCACATTTTCATTTTCTCATATATTATGGGGACATAAAGAGATTTGAGTGCCTGAAGGTATTCTGAAAAGCTCCCTGTGCATACTTCATACATGTCGGTGGCGGGCTTCTGGTTTCCACTTGGAAAACACTCCTGCCCACTTACCAGGCTTCTGATGTTTTATGAGTGAAATGTGCCAGCTTTTAAAATGTCTGGCAAGTGATGAAGATATTCTGAGAATACAGGACTTGATGGCCATATACAGTTCTCTCGTCTACACTGTCAAAATTCTTCTAGTCTACTCTCTTCTGATTCTCTCACTTCTTCCAATCCACATTTTCCTTTACCTTCATCCTGGCCCCTCCCTTGCTTCCTTTACCTCCTATTTATTTCCTCCATTCAGTGAAGTTCTTCAGGTTTCAGATCCTGCAATTACACAGCCTCCATTGCACCCCATCCTTGCCAGATTCTACATGTGTTAACTTATATGAGTTATATGGGCTTTGAGCTTATTTGGGCTTTTAACTTATATGGGCTTTGAGCTTTCTAGTCTTTACCGCATTATTGTAAGTATTACCATACCACATTATTGTAAATATTACTTTACCACATTATTGTAAATAATAATGTACATAAAAAAAGTGTATCAGGAAGTATTCAGTATACATTAGCTTTTAATTCATTTAGATCCACATATTTCCTTATTTTTTCCATCTCTTTTCTTTATCTCTTTAGTCTATGATCACATTGCTCAACATGATTTGTTAAAATCTTATTTAATATGTGAGTTACTTAACAATATCTTCACACATTAGTGCAAATGCCATAATAGCTGTAATCATTCAGAGTTACTCCAAGATTCTGTCAACTGCTGGTCCAACTTTTTTATCCTACCCCTTCTCAGAGAGATAAACTTTCCACACTCTGAGTGCTCCAATAAGGTATTGTGTATCTCAAAACAACTACAAGATAGGATTTTGAACGGTCTCATCACAGAGAAACAATATGCTTTGAAGGTGACAGTTATGTTAATTACTCTGATTTGATCATTACACAATGCATACATATATGAAAACATCACACTGTACCCCATAAATATGTACAATTATTATATATCAATTGAAAAGTAAATGAAAAACGTTAGATCCTCAAAACTTGAATTTCTACTCTTTTCTGTTCCTTGCCTCTTTTGCAAATAGTCCTCCACCATGCCAATTTAAAATTATATACTTAACAAGCCACCATCGATAAATTGGACAGTATGGAGTATTTTATTACACCTCCTGTGAATAAAGTTAGCACTTGGAGATATGTGCCTTCTCCCTCAAGAACACTCACTCCAGGATTTCCCAACCAGCCCACAAACGATGAGATGATTCCCAAATGTGCAGCTCCACCCCGATTTCTGTCTCAGCACTGACTCTTAACTTCAATAACTTCTGAAAGCTTCTATCAATATGTATACAATTTATTGCAAGTCCTTTGTAGCTCACTTGTAAAAAGTATTTTATTCTAAATAATTTCCAGAGACCCTGCGAGCCTATCAATCTATGATTTTTGCATTACTCTAAGACAATCTGTATTACTCCCGCCATTCCCTCTCTACTCTAATATCCCAATTTTTGTCAACTGTTCATTAGTTTCATATTTTCTGAGAAAATTATGCTTATAAAGTTATAATTATTTTTTATTCACTATTACCTAATTGGCATTGAACTCATCTTCCAAGTCAAGTTGAATATTGTGTCATATTTCTTTACAATCTTTTCATTCCCACCCCTCTAATGAGAATCAGAACACTCATTACAGTGAGTGTGTCCTTTCCTACTCTCTCCATAATGCAACAGACACACAACTGCCAATTCAATATTCTGAAAACACCGTGCTCATATTTCACTCTCTTGTTCAATAATCACTGGAGTTAAATGGAACTCCAATGCCTACAGAAGAGCATTTAGGCTCTAGACCCCAGCACTCACCTCCTTTCATAATCTCACTTTTCTTTTTCAATCTTCTTACCTGCTTCTTCTCAGCATAATTTTTCCTACCCAACCCATACACAAAGTTTTGATTGCATTTAATTATAATGTGTTAATTACATCACAAATGTACATGCCATTGTGTGGAATGGCCCACTATCTTCTTTTACCTATTAAATTCTCTCTTTTGTTCATGATACTATTCAACTTCTTCCTCATCCAGACAAGTCTTCCATGCTTTCACAGAGATTTATTTTGGCCTATAACACTTATAACATTTCTTGTGAACCTACCACTTAATCATATATACTTTTACCCCGTATGTAACCTATTAATGTGTATGGTATATGGAGCACTGATAGTGTATGCAAGGGATCCTGAATGGTATTACAGGTTTATTAATACAGCAATTTAATTAAAATGTTCCAAGTTATAAATGTAGTATAACAGGCACTCTGCTACATAATGGGGACACAATGGAAAACAAAATAGACACTGTAGATGGCTCATGAAAAGTTTAACCTAATAGAGGCACATGCAAGGAAACAATAAAGAAGCATGATTAACGATATGAAGAGGGTAGTACAAGGTATCATACAGCACAAAGAAGAGGCGCCAAATATGGCCTGCAGATGGGAGAGGTACATGAGCACATAGGAAAATATTATTGCTTAAAGTTATATGTAACATAGTGGCTCACACCTGTAATCCCAGCACTTTGGGAGGCCGAGGCAGGTAAATCACAAGGTCAGGAGTTTGAGACCAGCCTGGCCAACATAGCAAAACCCCATGTCTACTAAAAATACAAAAATTAGCAGGGTGGGGTGGTGCACACCTATAATCCCAGCTACTAGGGAACCTGAGGCAGGAGAATCGCTTGAACCTGGGAGGTGGATGTTGCAGTGAGCCAAGATGATGCCATTGTACTCCAGCCTGGGTGACAAAGTGAGACCCCTTCTCAAAAAAAAATTCTTGAATTTAAGATCTAAATAATAAATAGTACTTTGGTAGGTAAATAGGGGAGGAAGTTATGAATGTGAGGTGGGGAATTTCTTAGAAGAAGAAGAAACAGCATACACAAAATCCTAGTAATAAAAACAGATGACTTGCACATTCAAAGAACTAAAATGATTTCAAGATGGCTAGACTTTGGAGAAGCAGGATATTTTATCTCAGTTTTAACTGGGTCCAGAATCATTTAAGGCCATATAATTCATAATAAGGATTTAGAAAGTTGGCCTGACAATGAATGTTTTAAAGTATAACTATAATTTCATCAAATTCTTAACATGCAGTAATCCAGGTTACATATCCAGTATGTAACCTATTATGCATTAAGCATAATGGTTGCTTGAATTAGGACTCTGGTAGTTAGGGTGGACAAAAGTAGATGGACAAAGGAAATACAGAAGAGGCAAAATTAACAGGATTTGGCGGTAGACTAAACTCCTAAGGGTAGAAACTGTACTTATGCATCTCTGTATCCCACACAGTGCCTGCCATGGTATTTTAGTGCAGAAGGGACCCTATAAATATTTGTTGAATGAATAAATGAATCCTCTAAAACTTCTCTCCCTAGAAGAAATATGAATTACATTCATGTTTCATTTATAAGGAATGTAATGAATGCTGAAAGCAGCAGCAAAACCCTTTCAGCATCAGTCTTGTTGAAGGAGCTAGTAAGTAGGAATTTCACAGTACTGCTGTGTGCAGCCCCAGGGGAGCATGGCTGGTTTAAGGCCAAGGATTCAGGACTGCCATCACAAAGATGGCTGTGGTAGTACCAGGCAGTTGAGGAGGTGAAAAGGCAGCAGTAAATCTAATTCCAGACTTTTGCAACAGAAAACAGTTTTTTTTTTCAATAAGCCAGCTTCAAAAATGTTATAATTACCCATAGCAGAAGAGGGAATATGTCACACATACATTCACATGCTTCTGTACAACAGTCGAGTTGTGTTTGGGATAAGGAAATGATATGGGGAGCAAACTGAATGCCATATTCTGAAAGCATAATTCCATCCTGACCACCCTGGCAAGTCATGAAGAAATAATAGGCAAAATATTTCATGTATTCTCTAGCATCTTCCTTTCTTTCCCTCTGCTTGACTTCATTCTTTCCCTACTGCTTCTCTCTCCTCTTTTATACTTTCCTTATTTCTCATTTTTCCTCAAGCTCTATCTCTTCTTAGCTCTATCCACCCCCTCCGTCATAGCTTAATAGCAGGGTTCATGTCAGAGAGTTAGCCAAGGATTAATTTAAAATCTATTTAAATTGAGAAAGGAGGAGATATAGCTTATTTTCCTTAGCTTAAACCTTCTACCAACAACTGCCACAACACACACACACACACACACACACACACACACACACACACACACAGAGTGCCAACAGTAATTGTTGGTTGGCCCCAGAATATTTATATCTGATGTCTCATTATTGTTCAATAATAGAGAAAATGTTAAGAAAATGATAGTTCTTCTAGACACACCACGATGCAGCCATCAAAGTGCTATTTGTTGAGGGATTTAAAAAGATGGGAAATGCTTTTGTTATCATGTTAACATGGAAGAAAGTCAGAAAAAATATATTTTGATACAATTTCAAATAGGTAAAATATGCATTTGAATCCTGGGAAGTCATACAAAAATATGTTAGCAGTGATTAATTTTTTACAAGGTTTTCATTTCCTTTATCATAAAGTCCTATAGTTTAAAAGAGGGAACTACTTCAATAGAAAGGTACAAACAAGACGCCATGTGGTGTGTATGTGCAGTAAGGAGAAGTATTATAAATGAATTCATTAAACTTGATAATAAGATGTGGCTCTGAGCATAAGATTTTTAGGTGCTGGGGTGGAGCATACAATAAGTGTTAAATTGCCCTGATGATGACTCAGTCAAAAGAAATGTTTTAAGTGCCGAATATCCAAGTCTGAGAATCACACGAGGCCACATGCTCATGCTTAGAAAATTCTCCAGCCATCTTGTGAATCTAGTCAGTTCTATAATCCAAGTGTTGAGTGCTGTTCTCTACTCAAATTTTTACTTCCTAATACTTTATTGGAAGCTATCCTACCAAATAAGGAAACTTGGTGTCAGCTTATTTATGCATTTGTTAATCTGTTTATCAATTTATTTGTTAATCTATATTTTATGGGTAGATACAACAGTATCTCTTTCATGTTCTCACATGAATTATGTTCAGTTTTCAAATGAACAGTACTACATAAGCCCTTTTGCAATTCTCACTCTAGTCCTTTTGTGTGGAATGTTATATTTCACAGTTTGTCACATCTTTTAAAATAGTTTGAGTAACGTGGTAACGTCCTGCACATCTTTTAAAAGAGTTTGAGTATACGTCTCTAATAAAGCTTTCCATAACTCCCCTTACATCGTGGTAGATAGAAAGGCTCTCACAATCTTTTGTGATTCCACTATAGCCAACACATATTCCCATCATAACACCTATAATTTATCGACCTTTTCCATTGTTAGCATACTTGTATGTATGCATTTTTTTTATTGTGGTAAAAACCTTTCAAATGTGATCTACTCTCTTAACAAAATATTAAGTGTACAATACGGTATTAGTAACTATAGACACAATATTTTAGAGTAGATCTCTAGAACTTAATCATCTGGCATAACTGAAACTTTATACTTAATAAATGGCAGTTCTCTCATTTCCCCCTGCCCCTTGGCCCATGGAAATCACCATCTTTAATGACCAATATGTCTTTAGCTCTCAGTTCAAACTTGCTTAAGAAGGCAATGTGGTGTGGTTTTTGACAATATGTGATTTGGAATTAGAAATACTTGAAATCAAGTCTTGCTTTGCCAATTAGTAAGTATGAAATTTGTGGTAAATCACATAATATGAATAAACTAAATAAAATTTGAATAACAATTTTATTATTGGCATGATAAGCTGTCAAGTCTATTATAATAAGCCTCTTGGGAAGACCAGAAAACATTTATTCTGGTTTTGATTATCTGAGTACCTACAGTGGACTCTTGCTAAGATATTGTTAATGGTCAAGAAGCGTGAATAACTCATAACAAATGTTTTCATGTTAATTCTTCATGATGGTGAGAATAAAGTCATGCTTTAATTGCTCTCAGTTCTTCAGAATGCCACATACTGAAGAAATAGACAGAAACTGAAACTGTTCCATCCTTTCCCACCCTGTTTGAAAATGCCAACAGACAGGGCCATAACAGTAGTCATTACCTCTTCAGTATGTGCAAAATTGGTATGTTACTGTCTTATCATAGCTACTGTTCTATGCTTCATCTGAACTCCTCTGCTTTAGTGGAAAAATATATGGTGTATGTTGTGAAAGTATTGATTCCATCTTCATGGGATTCTTACTTGACCTAATAATTGTAACATAAGGAAAATTTCTGCCTAAAATTTATAAGAGATAAACAGTTCACCACATTTGTGTCCTCTTCAGAAACCAGATTCTTCCAGATGATGCTAATAGTATCACTGACTCTAACACATCAGTGTTCAACTCTTTCCAAGACCATTTCAGAGAGGAGAGGGGCCAACATTACATAAAAAGTAACGCTTCCAGAAATGAAATTTGAGGCATATTGATACTTACATAGAAATTAATCAGGAATAAAATAGTTTTATTATCTCTCAAATCATATCATGCAGGTTATCACCTTCTTCCCTTATCTGAGAGGCTGACTTAGATCATCTCAGATATCACACAGAAAGGAAAGTCAGGATCATCATCAATGAAGTCCTGGAAAATCTACTGGCATAGAAGTGATTCCCACTGCAACACAACTTCAACACAGCTATTCTCTGTGCTTGTCCAGATGAGCTGGACAAGCACAGAGAATAGACGGCAGCCATGGGGCAGGCTGACTATAGATTGGGTCAGAGAAAGAAAACAGCATGGCTCCATATTAAAACACAACTTCAATAACATCCCCTCCACACAAAACGTTGGGAAACTGTAGCAGCAATGTACAGGAAGGGTTGGTTTAAATCAATCTCAGAGAGAATGTATCTGTTTATGTAGCCTGTAATGCAAGCAGAGAGGTCAAACAATAACAATGAAAATTGTCCGGGTAGGAGTTACCATCCAAGACCAAAGAGTAGTCTAGCAGCCTACCCATGTATCTATCGTATACAATCAAGTGTCACACAATGACCTTTCCATCAACAATGAACCACCTATACCATAGTAGTTCCATAAAATTATAATGGAGTTGGAGAATTTCTATTGCCTGGTGACATCATTGCCATCCTAACACTATATTGCAATGCATTACTCATGTGTTTGTGGTGATGCTGGTGTAAACAAACCCACTGTACTCCAGTTATACAAAAGTATAGCACATACAATTATGCACATAATATTGATAATGATAATAACTGTGTTACTGGTTTATGTATTTACTAGAATATATTTTTATCATTATTTTAGAATGCTCTCCTTCTACCTATTTTTTAAAGTTAACTGCAAAACAGCCTCAGGTAGGTTCTTCAGGAAGTATTCCAGAAGAAGGCACTGTAACCATAGGAAATGACAGCTCCATCCACGTTATTGCCCCTGGAGACTTTCCAGTGGGACAAGATGTGGACGTGGAGAGACAGTGATAGTGATGATCCTGACCCTGTGTAGGTCTAGGCTAATGTGTGTGTGTCTTAGTTGTTAACAAAAATGTTTAAAAAGTTAAAAAAAATTAAAAACTCAAAAATGGAAAAAAGCTTATAGAATAATGATATGAAGAAAGCAAATATATTTGCACAGCTGTATAATGTTTGTGTTTTAAGCTGTTATTACAAAAGAGTCAATTTTTTTTAATTTAAAAGTTTATAAATTAAAAAAGATGTAGGAAGCTAAGGTTAATTTATTATTGAAGAAAGAAAGAATTTTAAATAAATTTAGTGAAGTCTAAGCATACAGTGTTTATAAAGTTTATGCTAGTGTGCAGAATCTTTCACATTCACTCAACACTCATCCACTAACTCACCCAGAACAACTTCCAGTATTGCAAGCTCCTTTCATGCTAAGTGCCCTATACAGGAGTTTCATTTTTTATCTTTTAAAGTATGTTTTTACTGTATCTTTTCTATGTTTAGATATGTTCAGTTACAGAAATTGTTGTCACATCATTGTGTTAACAATTGCCTGGAGTATTCACTATGATAACATGTTTTCCAGGTTTTTAGCCTAGGAGCAATAAGCTAGCCTACAGGCCTAGGCTATATTGTATCTAGACTAGCTCATCTGGGTTTGTGTACATATATACTTCACGTATCCTGTTTGCACAATGATGAAATCACCTAACAGTGTATTTCTCAGAATGTGCCCTCATCGTTAAGTGACACATGAATATAATAACAAAGTCACAAGCCCCACATTCCTGGGCTCAGTTATACATACTAAGAAATAAACATGCATGCATGCGCACACACGTGCACACACACACACAGAGTAAATGGGCACTTTTTTTTTTAATATATAAAGGGTTGAAGAATAAAGTTGACATTTCTTTTTCTCCCTCTTAGGTGCCAGTGCATTTACAAACATGATTCTTTAAAACAGAGTTCATATTTTTCTCTCAGTTCATGGCATTTTTAATGGTTTTAAACATCTCCTTTTTGCATTTAATACTGTGTACTATCCCAAGCCGCCTCAGTAAACCTGCTCAAAGACACCCCAGTGGCATATCTTGAGTAGTCTGGGGATAAGTGAATCTGAAGGATGAGTCTATCTTTTAGTACCTGCTGTCTAGCAAAATGTCATGCCACTCAGTACAGACAGATCTGAAGAATAAAGTTGTCCTAGTTAAGAATCTATAAACTGATCTGTGGGGTTTTAATAGGCCATCAAGTCCTGGTCTCACATACCCCCCCCCCCCGAAAACCTTTTGTTCAAAGGTAATTTTAAAATTAATTTTCTCCTTAATGATCACATTGAATTAGATTCTCCAAGCACATCTATACATGGCATATGTCAACAGTTTTCAAAATCCCTAATTTGCCCTGGGAAGGATAGGAGAGTAAAAACTAAAAGTTTTAGGCTTTCTAGTTAACTATCTTCATGTTAATATCATTGAGAAATAAAGGTGGGAAAAGGTAGAAAATAGTACAAAAATGAGAATCAGTTTTAAAAAGACAGTACAATCTTATAGTTCTACTCATGTACACTGTGATATTTAATGGGACATTATAACAGGTCCTCCCTAAGTCAGATGAGAGCAAACATTGCAGTTTCTCACTTACAGCATAAGGTGATGAGATTAGTGATAAAAGAGGTGGTAGTAAGAAGGCTGAAGGCAAGTGCAGGAGATCAGCTGTGGGAGGATGGGGAGACATGAGTACAATAATTGCTTGTTGAGTGTTTGAAGTGCCTCTTCACCATTTTATCATTCATGAGAACAAACGCCAAAAAGTACTGATGACTACTTGAAGGATGATATAAAAGAGATCACTTAATAGTGAGGAAGTGTAAAGATAAATAAGTTTCAAAAGAAATGAGATGGGCAGAATTAAATAACAATTCATGGAAGCTGCTTGACAGTAAATGAGATTTGGATACTCAGCCTTGAATGAGTTTCTGGGCAGGTCTGACCATTATCCTGACTTCCTTTGATGTAGTCATGATAAAATATCATGGAAATGCAAAGTTAACACCAATACAACATTCTAGGCAAGCCTGTATGGTTGGCACAACATGAAAAATAAGAAAATCTGCTTATCACCAAAATATTACCAAGTTAAGTCTTTCATTCAAAAAACATTATCTAAGTACCCAGTATTCACCAGCTAGTGAACAGCACAAACAATTCTCTTCCTCTTGAGATACATCCTGTTTGGAAACGCAAATAATGCACATAATATATCAGGAAGTGATGGCTGCAAAGAAAAAAAATAAAGCAGAATAATGGAATAAAGTGTGAGAGGATGGTATGCTAGATAGGATGGCCAGAAGATTTCATTGAGAAGGTCAGTTTTGAACAGAATTGAATAGGGATGATAATGAACCACATTTGGTTGCCTAGAGGGAGAGCCATTCAGGGGGAGGAAGAGCAAGGGCAAAGGATGTGATGCAACTATACACTTGCATATTCCAAAACCATCAAGGTGTCTGTGTGAGAGAAAGAGAAGTGGGAGAACGTGAATTCAGAGAGGCAGCCAGGGAAAGATCATGCAGGTTCTTCTTGACCATCCAGGATATTTGATTTTATTCTAGACATGATGGGAAGCAAGAAGAGGATCAAAAACAGTGCTGTGATCTTATTAACATGGTGATGATTAATGTGGTCTCATAATTAATTACAAGAATTCCATAAGTTTTTATCAATAAATTGTCAGGCTTATGTAATGCATATTAATTAAGATCTACTGTTTAAATATATTGAAGAAGGCTAGTAACAACTTATAGGGCATTGGTAACACTGGCATTTGTCATAAATTCTTAGTGTGTTTTATTAGAGAGAAAGAGATTCATTGATTCATTTAGTAGGAATTTATGTGGATGGTGAGAATACTATCAGATAATGATGATGCTGTAGTAACATTGGGCAGAGTGTGCATTGTGCATTTAGTTCAAGAAGCACCTACAAGAATGTGAAAAGATTAACAATGAAGATGTCCTCTAAATGTTAAACTATTAAATAAGCAGAAATCATGCCACATTACCATTAAGAGGCAGGATGGTTCCTGGACCCTAACAAGCTTTCCTGTGGTAACTAATATGCCTAAATAAAGACAATAACAATCTGAAGCCCAGATTGGTCAGCCATAGTACCATAGAAATAGGAAAGCACAAAGGTCTATTCTGCTCCTGTCCAAGGAAGGGACATCTCAGCATTGTTGGGATTCTCAGAATGTCTGTTCTTTCTGGCAGGTAGATGGAGATGGATGTAGGCTGCCATTAGAACCTGATGAGACTAAGCATTTGAAACAAGCATGCTGCTCACCAAGCAACCTTCTGTTAATGTGACTCCCTCTGTAGCTTGTGTATAGGGCAGGAATTCACTGACCAGACTGATGCAAATGTCTGGTCCAGTTAACAGTAATATTTTTCATTGTAAATTAATACAGTGGCTTTCTAATTTATATGCTTCAGTCTTTTGTGAGTTGGTACAAGTCATCCCCCCAAAATAATCAGCTCTGGGCATTAACCAGACCAAGTGCTAGGACCTGCAATGCTGAGGTCTGGACTCCAGCTGTGATGAATTCACCCTGGAAATGCTGCCCTGCAAGGTCTCTTGGCAGCTGGCCTTCTCCTGGGACTCACTGACCTTGCAGTACCTTACATTTGAAATGTCGACATGTGCATTCCAACACTGGCTCTCCTGGGAACAGTCACTGCCAGGGAATATGTGCAGGGAGCTGTAAGATGTGATTAATTGAATATTGAAGAAATGTCTCTACTGGTAGGAAAAGAATTCTAATTATGTATACTATGTATGTACTCTTTAAATATGCTAACAATAGCCAACATTTTTTATGTATTTAGTACTTTCTAAGCCCTATTTTAAAAGTTTTAAATATTACTTAAGTACTATTATTATTCTTATTCTCATTTTAGAGACTGGAAAAACAGAAGGTGAGAAAGATTGTGTCATTAACCAGGGTTATATCATTACCATATGATAGAAGTATGATTTGAACTTAGACCTATTATCCCCAAAGTTAAGAGAATACTCTGGGGCAAGGCTTGCCCTGGCTGGAAACCCAGCTCCATCACTTATTAGATTATTGATCTTGGATAAAACATAGAACTCTTTTGAAGCTGTTTTGTCGCTAAGTGCATAACACATAGAATTGCCATGAAGTGCAAATGAAATTATGAAAATAAAGTACTTAGTAATATAATGTGCTTAATACTGCATCTTATACATAGTAAGAGTCAAAGTTAATATAAAAGTTAAAATATGTAATATAGGAGAGCCAGTATCACATAACCATAACCAGATCAATACTCAGGTATACCTTCTCATGAATATCCTCACTCCCTCCTTATATCTTTAATATTTAGTAATTTAACTTGATTTACTTATATAAGCCTCATTACAAAAATTTGTGTCAGGTTTCAAATATATATACAAATATATAAAAGAAATAGATCAAATATGACAAAAAAATAGTTGGAAAAAAATGGCAGTATGTCATATTGATTTATTGTCTGAAGCCAGGTTTTCAAGTTCCAGAGGCACTTTCTCTCTCCTAGCCGTTAACTATTTGGAATAGTAAACTCAGTGTTTTGTGATTTTTTTTTCCAGTTCCAGATGAATAACTTTGACCTCCTCGCTACATTGCCAAAGAATTAGAGAATATAACCCAAAATGAAATGAAAAAGAAAAAAACACAGGATATTTGGAATAAATGCAGATAAGAGGGCAAGTATAGCCTGGCATTTTGCAGAAGGAGATCTCTACAAAGACAGGACAATACAATAGGCTTGGGGCAAACAGAATGCACCAGGAGTCTGTGGGTGAAAATATAAAATGATCAGGCAGTCCAGATTCAGTCCAGAAAATATAAAATGATCAGGCAGTCCAGAAAATGATCAGGCAGTCAAATCACCTCACTTGACTTTCCCTTCTCAAGTCCATGACTTTTTATTTCTTCTTTATTTATCTCATCTCTTTTTCAGACTGGTACCAGGTCTACCTCAGAGTTTACGGATGCACTCTCGCTTTTAAAAACATGCATCTTAATCTCCACCTTCCTTTTTTTTTCTTTTTGCACTGCAAAATTGTGCCTGCTCATAGCCCTGGAATGACTGGAAGTCCAGGACCAGACTGTCATGGAAAGGTCATTTTGTTGTTCTTGTTCTGTGTTTTGTTGTTGTTGTTTTGCAGAGTCTCAAGTGGAAAGTCCCATGGTTCTCATACAGGGAGCCTGTCTTTTTCCATGACATTTCCAGATTTACCTTCTATAAAATAACTGAAGCCCTGCATTGGACATTTGAGAACAGCACATTGGCTGATTTTGATTGCAAATCATATGTTCTGCTCAGCACTCAGCACGTGGTTGATAATCCTTAAGTTGTGGTTTCTCTTTCTGTCACCGAATAGCTAACAGAACTATAGCTTTGCCTTCCTACTGCTCTCTCCCTTTGTCCTCTTCTCCTTCCTCATGGCACTCTATTCTTGGGGAAATACTTACCAGCTGAGTTGTGATGTTCACTTTGCATGACACGTATGGGGATCTGAGAGAAAAAAAATAACTGTCCACTAATTGAATGCACCACTTGTTGCTCCTGGAAGCAAAGTATAGGAGAGTCACCACCATTGATGACTACGGGTAATCATCTCATCTCCTTTAGAAGCTCATTAGCCCCTACAACTTTCTTTCTACTCCCAAGGTGTCACTTCACATCCAACAGGAAATAGGTACTGAAGTGTCCTGGCCAAAGTCCTCTCTCAAGATCTCAGTGATTCTGTTTTTAGGCTACCAATGAGCCTTGTCCAAGAATAGCAATATGGAAGGTGACATTTTTTCCTTTGACAGATGAACTTATATCCCGTAGTGACTGTAGAAGAATGAGGTTGTATAATTTCCCTAGTGCTCCTGTAGAACAAAGTAAATATGCTATACTTTGTCTCCCTGATGATAAAACGACAGAGAATTAAGGTAAAATGTCTTGATCAAGGTCATAGAAGTGTGTCAAAAGTCTACATAAAGGCCAACAAAACAAAACAGACAAAAACCAGTCAGAAACCCAGTCAGGCATAGGATCAAATCACTGGCAATATTATCTCAGATGCAGTGTCCTCTGTCAACGCTATGGCGAGGAACATGTGTCCGAGATAGAATTGGAGCCCTGGTAGACATGAAGTCCTGGCATTATGAACTCAGGCCCTCAGTGCCTCCATCTGCCTGTGATTTAATGTGGACAACAGTATCTCTCCACTGACAGGAACAGCATTTCTTGTCATTTCATGTAGTGAGCTATTTCTGCCATGACATATATCAACAGGATCGGGATCTTGAGGATTTATTGGAAGTGTTAATAATTGCATGTGAGTAAGGTCTCAGCTCTTCATCTGCAGCTGGGGGTGGGGGTGGGGGTTGCTGCTAAGCAGAGTCAGTGTATATTCTCTTTTGGACAGGGAGCTCATATTTAACACACAGCTTTGTCTTCCCTGACTGCCCTCTGAAAAATTATGTTTTTAGTAAATAAATATTTAACAGATTTTCCAGTGTCTCTTTTTCTCTATTAGTTTGGTTGTATTCAAAACCCAGTTATTGTGAAAGTAAAGCATATGACTCTTATAAAAATAACCATGGTTATTTCTAAGGGTTATTTTTTGTCTGTTTTATCTGTTTATGTGAATTTTGTTTTACATTCACATCCCACTTTTGTTTTCAATGTATAGATTTTCTGGTTTTTAAATAAGTTTAAACATGTGTATATTTGAAGAGAGAGAAAACATACTGATATTGTCTGATGATATTAGGAAACCTAACATCACCTGAATTCTATTTCCATTTAGTATTTTCACCTTTTGTTTCCCTGACTCCTTTCCCAAAGCTAGTTTTCTAAACTGTTAAGAAAACATAGAAAAATTGGATTTGCTCCATCTTATCCAAAGTAAAATTGACTACAACTAGATCTCTTATGTATCAATTAAACATACATTAAGAGCATCTATCCACTTCATCCCCAAACCATTGAATATATCATATTTAAGTGCCTCTGAGTTTTGTTATAAGCATTTGCAGAAGAAGCTAGAAGCCAACTGTGGTTAAAATTCACAACCTGTAGATACTCTTTACATCAGATATTGCAATTGCCTGAAGATATTATTTTTATGGGCATTCATTTATTTCCAATCTCCATAACATTCTGAGAAACTTATATAAGAAAGGCAAAATACAAAAACGAAATACATAATGCCAGGTTATAGTCTGATATGTATAAATATATCTCCACTAGTGACATTTATTTCCTGCCCCTTAATGTTTATAAATGGTAATATGTTCTTTGTACTCTGAATTTTTTGGTATGTATAACGGTATTAGTCTTGCAACACAGGTATTTTTCTGCTTCTCAGCATATTATATTTGTTTATATGATCTCTTATTAATTAGGTACAGCTAAGAAAAGTGAGCCTATAACAAACATTACTAAACTGTGTTTTACTGTGGCTGAGAGAGAAATGAGATGAATAAAAGAGAGAATATGAATTGAAGGTAAGAAAAATATAAATATGCCTGCATTTAAAAACCAGGTGGCCTCATGTTAGTACAGACCTGGAATAAACTGGAATCTACACATTTCCTTTCACAGATGAAGAGACTGAGGCTTGGAGGGGTTTATCTATTGTCTCAGAGGGACACATATCTGGACCCAGAACCAACAGACCAGTGTCATTTCATGTTTCTGACCCTGGGCTCCTGGACCAGAAGGCAGCTATTTTTTTTTTTTTTAACAGAAGATTTTTTAGGTTGGGGCTTTGCCACACTGTTTTGCATTTAAAATCTAAGTTCATCTACTTTTTCTTCTTTTCACCTCTAAAGGACACCTATAAGACTTCCAGGACCCTGTCAACATTTTTCATTTATATTTTTCCCTCTTGTATTTTCCTGCTTAATCACAGGAGGACAGACACATATAGCAAATAAGATGGGTATTAAGTGTCCAGAGAACACAGATAACTTATGCCTAACACAGTATATAATCAAATATGTCTTGAATTATGCATAAAAGTGCAAATCAATCAATTCAAAGTAACCTGAGATCTAAAAATGTTATTACATCAAGAGAAAAGGGATAACAAGCCATTCTTTATATCTTATCCAAACACAGTCACACTTAGATAAACCTAACAAATAATTCCGAGGCCTTTGCTACACCAGTTAGGAAGACTACTAGAGACTCAAAAGATAAAATTCTGTCCATACCACACCAACCTCCCCTTGTCCAATACATTTGTCTTGTATTCTAAGCACAACACATAAGTATAAAATGAATTTATGTAGACCATTTGAAAGCAGTTCAAAACAGACCACATAGAGATCACAAAGCCATCATTTGGTAGTGTCAGAATGCCTGGGTATCTATGATGAATGCATTTGCAAATATTGCTGTGAAGTAATTTCCTTCCATTTCTAGAGTACTCCAGATAAATTAGATTTTCCTCTAATCACATCTGCTGCCTGTGTATGAGAAAAGATGGTTTTATCGTATACACAAGATATGTATTTAGAGAATAAAGGGCAAAGAAATTTGGTGGAAAGTTACCATATATAATTATAATAGGTTGGCATGGTACCAAAGAAAAGCCACAGTATGCTTTTTAGGCAGAGACTATGCAAAATGACCTATGAATACAGTTGTGAGATACTGCATATTACAGGGCTTGTGCAAGTCACCTGTCAGGTGTAAACAAGACCTTAACTGTGTCTTCCACATATAGGGCACCCTGTTGAGAACTGGCTAACTCATGTCAAGTACTTTCAATAAATCAGATTTATGATGCTATTCATCTAATATATGCACATTAAAATCAGAAAGGAAATAAATTATTATGATACTAGAAGAAAATTTTAGCTGAAATGTTATTAATAAAGTGGCCACATGTAGCTCTAGCCTATGTCAGAATCACAGGTTGTTCTGACAATTTTAAATAATATCTAGTCATAAAGAGTTTGGAATTCAAAAAAGAGGTAGTCAATAAATAAAGTGGGTTACGATGTAGTCAAAGGTTCCTCACGGTGACCTGCTTGTTGCAGATGCTATAGATAAACTACTCACATTTGTTTGGGACATGCCATTTCAGAAATTGCTGGCCATGCCCACCTGCAAGCTCCTGTGATTCTCCACCTGAGGGCTTTCTTTTCGTTTGGCCTTCATGTAACAGGTTAAAAGTGCTGAGCAGCAAATGCCCTCAGGAATAGCTCCTATCCAGTGACAGACAGAAGCTGGAGATAAAGATCGTGCTCCCTCACTTCCTCATCTTTATGTAGGAAGATTCCGACACTGGTTTTCTCACAGAGTTCCAGTGATTTCCACTGGTTCTCATCACTAGTGGTACACAACACACCCTTTATAGGTTTCCCTCCATGCCTGGTCATACTTCCCCATTTCATTGCTCATTTTTTCTGAGATTATCTCCCAAATAAACTAGCCGCAAATTGTTGTTCCAAGGGGAAACCCAACTTCGGTCATGGCCAGTTCAAAACTAGCATGAACAGAAAATTAAGCCACCAAAAAGTGGGGAAGGGCAAGGAACCCATGTAATAAAGCCCATGCATTTTACTTACAGTGAGGATCCTAAGAAGGGGTAGGAACATTGGGAAAAGAGGCAGATAAATCACCAAAACAAATGGAGTAACTTATGAAACAGAGTAGGAACAATCAGGCTTTAGCAACCTATAAGATA
Source organism: Cheracebus regulus (assembly GCA_963574635.1). Lineage (NCBI taxonomy): Eukaryota > Metazoa > Chordata > Mammalia > Primates > Pitheciidae > Cheracebus > Cheracebus regulus. The sequence continues at coordinate 23,795 of CAUYQU010033053.1, forward strand.
TTATACATAAGTTTTCAGTAACCTATAAGACATTAGATATCTACTGTTCTATAAATATTCACAATATAAAATCTGAGTTATTGGTGGTAGGTCCAAATATAATAGTTACTAAGCATAACTATTCAAGAAATGCCACATTACATAAACTGCCGTTAGTGAATATAAGTCTTCTAATGGATTGGCGTGAACACCTTTAAATGGTCAGCATTATGTTAATCTATGCAGGTGATTAACTGCATCACTAAATTTAGTGCACAGTCACTAAATGGCCACCTGGAAACACATTCAAATAATGTAAGACCTGAAATCATTTGTACCGTATCTCAGAGTACAATTCCTATTTTTACTGACGGTGTAGGTCATTGATCATTAAACATTGAAGAGTATTATTATACGCTAGAATGCAGGGGGTGCACTGTATAGTTTATAAAATTAACATTAAAATTGTTACAATGAATAGTTATTATTTACAAATTGAACTTCAATTTGTTGGAAAACATATTAATGTAGGATATACCCCTTTCCTGTAACTGGAGATAAATCAGATGACACAATACAGGTCTGGTATAACTTAACTGAATTAATATTTTCTGTGATTACAACTTAGGTCAACACTGTACCCACAGAGACATCACTGAAGTTGGAAAGTTGAAACAGAGAGGAAGTAACTGAGAGTCAAGCATAACATTCAGCTAATATTTGAATCAAATATATATTGAGCTAATGTTTAATGGTTTTCTTAAAATTCATATCTCTGACATTTTAGCATAAATACATGCTTGTATCTTTTGCTTTATGTATGGGCGAAGCTATTCTTCTATGTTAGTAAGATAAACATAAGTAGTGAGAACTGATGAGTATCATGAAAGGATCCAGGCTATAAAAATATCTCCCCATTGATCAATAGTTGACACTTTGAATTCTGCCACTAGCAGCCTATATCTTTGGTTTAATCATTGTTGTGTTTCATCTTATGAGACAAAAATATACCTAAGGGAAGTATCACTTTAGGTCACTCACATCTTAATCTGCATAAACAATGCTGAAAGCTTTGTTAGAGAAATTATGGTTACCACAAAGATAATATGGTGATGGAAATTTTTGTAAAATAATTTTTACAATGAATTTCCTTAGAAAAGAACAGTCTAAAATCCTACCAAAGTATAGGATTCTGGCTAAAAATCAGAAGTATGGATGCAGGGGCATATTTTTTTAAAAGAAAACACCAATGATTCAAATAACTATGGAGCTGGAAAGAGTCTAACAATGTAGTGTCTGCCCATTTATGTGAGTAAAAATACTGCAAACTCTTTCTCATGTGTTTAGCTGTGTGTTTATCTTTATTTTGCCCAATTTCTATGTCTTTGTCCAGCCTCCCATTCCCCAAACCTGTATTCTGCAAACTGTTCTACACAGATCTACTTTCAGCAGTTCCTCAGAGCTTATCCTACAATAGCTGACCTTATTCCTTCTGTGACTATGACCTCTATACACAGGAAAATCTCTGGTGCAGCTATATAAAACTGGTCTAGGCAGACAGATGGCCTGGAATACTACCAACAGCCCGGCACAGGGAAAAAAAAACACCAAAAAAGAAAACCAGCTTAGTAAGATCAAATTGTTCTCTAGCAGTACTGAGATCAAGATGGAAAGTAAATGTCAGGTATCCTTCCTTATGTTCATTTTTGCAATGTTAAGATACATGTTCCTCATGCAATTTACATTTTCTGCAGATAGATTATTAAAATAAATCAACTCAATTCAAGTATTTTTGATGTCTTGTCTCTGTGCCAATCACTACATCAGGCAAAGAGAATAGAGCAGTGCACAGGTTACAAATCTCTGACTCTAAAATGTAGGGGATCCCTTTATGCAATATTGTAATACCACAAGTGAGCAGCTGGTCCCCATGGCTCTAAGAGGTGTTACCTGAGTAACAGCATTTCCTTTAGAGTTCCCAACATGGCCTTTTGATTACCATAGTAGTGACTGGATCTGCCAGTCAGAATGTTTTCTGACTTGTTTTCACAAACTCTGACCTGAAAGACGGGAACTCCTGCCAACAACTTCCTAAGGAAGAAAAAAATGCAAGACCTGTCTGTGTTCTTTTTAATTCGCTCAGCAATCTGGCAACCTGAGACCCTGACACAGAAAAGACAAAATAAAGTCTTCTTTTAAATAATGTGGGATGCTGATGCTGGAACACTGACCAGCCCCCTGTTGAGACAGGGCAGTAGTCTGGAGTACACTACAGCAAGAAGCAGCTCAGAGTGTGAGTCCTATTTAAATTCCTGTGTGCATTTCCCATCAACATGCACTAATTTGCATTGAGGCCAAAGGCCCAAGAATGGGCAGTCTGACAGCAGTCTCACCACTGATGCATCTTCTGGTTATCTTGGCAGTTCTTTCTTCTTCAGGTGTGACAAACGACACCCCTGGGAGGCTTTGGCAGGCTTCCAGATTGTGTTCTATGCATGTGGTGAAGGGAATGACTGAGATTCCAGTAAAACACCATGAGAACACACTTCTATAACACTCGGATTTTTTATCTGTAATTTTTATTAATCTCAAATTCTCTCATTTGTCAAAGAATGAAAGAATTGGATCCTGCAGAATGTTCCTCTACAGTTTTAAACTATACCTTTTCCAATTTACTTACCCGTCACCAACCTTAAGACTACATAAAAGCCTTCTCTCAAGGCTCACACATGGAATGGGGTGGGTGGCATCCACCCTCCTCTCCCTCACACCTATAATTGAAAAGACTCAGGAGGAAAAGGTGTATCACTGATATTTTGTGCCAGATGCAATTCAGACTATACATAAGTACAGGACATATTTTACCTCAAATAAAATATTTTAAGACAAAATATAGGAAGACAAAATACAAATATTTACAAAATTAGTGATGCAAGATTTCAATACCAAGTTAAAGAAAGCACTACACACACACACACACACACACACACACACACGATGTAAACAGTATGGTAGCTATTCATGAGGACAGTGAAATATCTTGAAGGATTTACGGCACTGAGCTGGACTTTCAGGAAGACAAGAGAATAGCTTGAGCAGTGAAGAAGGAAGGGGCATTTCGGGGGGTTTGAAAATAGTGAATAAAATCCAGTCATTCGCTGGAGGCCATTCACAAAATAAGTTGAGGACATTCAGAAAATAAGCTGGGAATTTTAGACAGGTTTATTTGCTGCTTTTAAAAATAAGTCTTAAAATCTCCTCACTCTTCCCTAGAAAGTACAGTCATTGCAGAGTCCTTTCCACCAGAGCTTTCAGGTAGAGCTGGCACTGACTCCTCCCATCCACACTGTCACCTCCACATCAGACAGAATTACCTGCATCTTCCTGGGTGACACAAAGGATGGCTGAGATGTTGCTCACGATGAGCTGAAGTGGCCAGTTTTGGACATCAGTCACTAATACTAACTTCAGTGCCCTATGATTTGATTGCTTGGATGATTAATGGGATTCTCATGACACTTCTGAAGTACGCTTCTTCGTTTTCTCTTAACTTTAATAAAATGGGATTACCCATTCTCATCATGCTGAGTCTGAAGAGGTAGTCAAGTAGACAAAAAGAAAAAAAAAAGTGAAATGTATCTTGAGAAGGGGGAAAGCAGAATAGCCTAAATCAACTTTGTATTTTTTTTAAGATATCAAAGTGCAGGGGGCTCCTGTTGCTTTGCCTGACTAAGGCCCTTAATTTTCTGCATATATGTATTTACTGAATGCCACTGTGCATCAGTCTCTTGTCTGTGAAATGAAGCTAATAATACAGATGTAGCCCAAAGCAAAGCTGTAAGGATTAATTAATAAAACATGATTGTTAAGCCTACTGCAAACACGAAGCATAGCATGCTGCTACTTGGTTAGAAAGTAATAAAGTGGGTCCTCCAAAGCACTGGGCAGCTGTGCTGTAAACTCAGAGTCCCACCCCTCCTCCCTTTGAGTATTCAGGTCAATGCAGCCTTCTTTGTGTCCTCAGCATGGGAATCTTTCCCAAATACCAGACCCAGAAGTGCTTCCCCTCAGAGGCTCAACACGGCATCTGCTTCTCTATGCTTCTACCTGCACCTACTCTATCTCTGTATTTTGGCTCATCTCAGTTGCTAGCTTTTGATTTCATCGTCCTCACACTGATATTTCTTTTTCCAATTATCTCAGCAGAGAAAATGTTCTTCCTACAGTAGAAAGAATTCCCCAATCACACTCCTTACCCAGTGAGTGACAGGCCTTGCTGACACTTCTTTACCAGTCCTTCCCTTCCCCTCTCTCTCTATCACTCTGTCACACACACACACACACACAAACACACACACACACACGTGTGTGTACATAGTGAGATTACAATAATTTACTTGGTACTGTGAGAGAGGAGAAAATATCATCCCTAACCATATGAATCTTACAATTGAATCTTACAACAAATGAGTATGAAATACTCATTAATTTGGCTGAATTCAAAAATTTCATGTAATCAAAACAAATATCTAGCATGTAAATTTTTCCAAAACGCACTGTGCTAGCCATTGTGCAGTGCAGGGCAACAAGCTCAGTCCCTTGCTTTCAGGGTTTAGAGAGATATGTACATGAAATACTACAACATAAGCAGAGTCATGTGCATTAAAAGGACTACAAGCAAAAAGAAGAGATAGATTTCCGTTGGAAGAAAGGAAGGAAAGATGGAAAGAAAACACAGAAGAAAAAATCTTACATCTATAGAGGGATTGGTATATTCTCATTGGGATGTTAAATGCTTCTATATGAATTATCTAATTTTAATTTTACATTTTCTCTATAGGGTAGTATTGTTTTTCCATTTATATAGATGTTAAAACTGCAACTCCAGAAAGTACATAACTTTCCCAAGTTGTTGATGTCAATGGGACAGCACGAATTCATGAAGCCTCCAGGATGAGGCAATTAAATTGAACTTTGAAATAAATATATATCTACTCTTCTAAAAATGTTCACAATATAAAATCTGAGTTAGTATTGGTAGTTCCAAACATAATACTTATTACCTATAACTAACTATGCAAGAAATGCCACATTATACAAACTACTGTAGTGAGTATGAATCTTTAAGTGGGTTGCTATGAATACATTTAAATAGCCACCAGTATGTTAATCCACCAAGGTAGTTGTACAGTCACTAGATGGGCACCTGGAAACATATTCAAATAATAGTGTGAACTAAAGCAGGGTCACTACTTTTCTAAGACATATCAGAACAAGTAGCAGAGTATCCCAGCAACCCATGGTTCACCAAGAAAAGCAAGCAGCAATGGCTCAATGAGAAACCTTGACCCATCAGTGAAAACCACTGTTAACATCTAAAAGTCATAGAACACAATTTTAATGGGATATAAAACTAGAATATATTACAGAAATCGGTAAAAAAATAGACAATTTAGAAGATAAGATTCAATGTTAAGGACAATCTGTTTTAGCTAAGGCTTAAAGACTAGGTGAAAAATGTCTGCTTTTAAATATTATTTAGTTGGCTTAATTTTCCATTAAATATCAAATAAGCAGCCTACTCTCTATTTCTGAGCAGACAGGGCATCTGACATTCTTACCAGCTGAGATTTTCCCTATGGGTTTAATGGGTTTGTATAATATTTGTACAAAGTAATATTATCATTATCATAAATGTTTTCTAATTATTTCTTGGGATTAATGAAAGCATGTTGTATTATTGATGGATTAAGTACAATATTTATGAAACAGTGATAGGATTAAAGAGAAATAAATATGTATTCCTTTCTGCATGTGTAAATAATAAATATTAATTTCCATCAACAATTTTGTGCAAGTGGTTTAGATATACAATATTTTTAGTACATACTAATAACTTCCTAAATACTTCAGTTATCTGTTGTGGACTTAGGGGTATGAAAATAGTGTTTGTTTATCTGTAAAGTGAAGTGCTTGGTAAAGTCCTTGGGGACTACAGGAAGGTCAAAGATCTGGAAAATGGACCAAAGAAATAATTTAAAATGTGTTGGATTTTTAGAAAATATGCAAAATGTACACAATAAACTTTCAAATGGAAGGAACATAAACTTCCATCAAAGCCAGAAATAAATTAAGCTTCATAAGGTGTCATAAATCCCTAGAGCACTCCTCTGCACATAGTTGTTGGCTCATATTCGTGGACATTATAGGACCATTCTTTTGAGCTTTGACTTGTGTGTATATAATTGTTTTCCCTTTTTCCCATTTGGTTGTGTAAGCCCTCTGCAGACAGGGATGAAGTATCTACATGACTGACCGTAAAACACCTCAGATTTGAAGACAGAAGATCTCGCTTGGAATTTGGAAACTACCACTGACTGGCTGAGAGATGTGGGGGAATGGTAACGGCAGGTATTGTCAGCTTGTCCTCCTGCCATCGTTTTCAATAATAATGTCAATCCTTTACTGCAACCAAGGAATTGATTTTGATACAAATGCAAAGCAATTTCTCCTCCAAAGCTACAAACTACAATTCATTTTAAAGCTAAGATATGAACCATTCAAGAAACATATGTTTGCTGATGAGGTTTTAAAGAAATTACATCAGTGAACTGATGGGAGTCACTTAAGCAAATAGATTCATAAGAGACTAGTGAAGTGATGATACAATTTTAAATTGCAATACTGTCTCCAGTAGGCATGCAAAGTTGTTTTTATTTTGAATTAATGTCTTCCAAGTTAAGAGAAAATGGTTCAGGAACTGAAAAGACAACAAAGCTCTTGTCTTTCTATTCTAATCTATGAATAAATAGGAGTCTGAGTAGCACAACCTACTGAATTTCTCATTTGATTAACCTGATCAATTTAATTTCTGTTTTTAAATAAGCCCATTTCTTACTATCCCCTTTTCCTATGGGCAAAGTTGTTGTCAATAACCCTCATGGTAAATTATCCTAGTCCTAATGGATTTGTTGAAAGTGGAGTAACATCAAATAAAGAGAAATCATTTACAAATGAGAATGTGAAGTCTTAGTCTTAGTAGCCAGGCTATTTTTTTCCACAAAGTAAGCCAGACAATGTGGACTTTTCAGAAGTTTTCCAGGGTGACAGGTGGCTGTGTAATGACATGCACAGATGTTGTGAGTATAGGAGGCACCTCTGGGTCACCCCAAAAGTCTGAGCCTTTACCCCAGGCTTCCCAAAGGTACAAGCAGCCTTTTCAAAACTTTACTCATCTCATAGGATCCTGAGTGCCCCAAGTTTGCTGAGGCATCTGCTGTTATCGTATTGCACCAGAGCTAACTTTATGAAAACGGATATGTTTCCAGAACAACATGACAATAAATACTGTCTGTTAATGTAAGTGATTTGTAAAAACTTGCCCATAAATAAATGACAGTGTAGTATATTTTTTAAATCACTTATGCTTTCTGCTGTTTCTGGGAAATATGGTTCAGGTCAGTGCCATATTTCTCCAAGCAATTTTAGGTCCTGTATTTCTGATCTAATCCAGTCTGCGAAAGTTATTTCTAATCAGCTTATTTCTGTTCCATAGCCACTAAAATTGAGAATGAAGGCATTATCCAAGCACATGAAATTCCTGGTTAACTGGTACCCAGGCAACAGGAGTGATGAAAATGGGCACAAATCAAGTTCAAGAGGCAGAAAATAGAGCAGCCTGGCTGCAGAAGATAGTCAAATGATATGTGTGTTGATCTGTATGTAACTTGCCTTTTGGAAACATCACCAGAGTCAATATGTAAAGTTATTAATATTGGTGAAATGTAGGAAATTAGAGGCCTTTATTTACAATAGCCAAGACACAGAATCAACCTAAGTGTCCATGGACAGATGAATGGATTTTTAAAAAAATAACACACACACACACACACACACCATGGAATATTATTAATCCTTAAAACGGAAGGGCATGTTGTCATTCTTGACAATATGAATGAACCTGGAGGACATATTATGCTAAGTGAAATAAGCCAAGCACAGAGATACATATTTGGTATTATCTCTCTTATACATGGAATCTAATAATGTAGAACTTATAAAAGCAGGGAGTAGAATGGTGGTTTCCAGGATTGTGATTGGGGGAAGGAAAAATGGAAAATGGGTGATGTCAGTCAAGAGTACAAACTTTCAGTTATAAGATGAATAAATTCTGGAGATCCAATAAACAGCACAGTGACTACTATTGATAATATTGCATTGCACACTTGCAATTTGCTAAGAGAATAAATCTTAAATGTTCTCACCACTAAAAAAAAGTAACTACATGAAGTGATGGATAGGTTAGTGAGCTTTATTGTGGTCATAATTGCTCAATGTATGTGTAGGTCTAACATCACATTGAACACTGTACATATATACAATTTTAATTTGTCAATGATATCTCAATAAAATTGTAAAAATACTTGAAAAACACTTAGCTGAATATTAAGCCAAAGAGTTAAGACTTCCTGTACTTTGGGAGGCCGAGGTGGGCGGATCACGGGATCAAGAGATTGAGACCATCCTGGCCAAGATGGTGAAACTCCATCTCTACTAAAAATACAAAAAAAATAGCTGGGCGTGGTGGTGTGTGCCTGTAGTCCCAGCTACTCAGGAGGCTGAGGCAGGAGAATTGCTTGAACCCGGGAGGTGGAGGTTGCAGTGAGCTGAGATCATGCCACTGTACTCCAGCCTGGCGCCTGGTGACAGAGTGAGACTCTGTCTCAAAAAAAAAAAAAAACACTTCCCAATGAGAAGCCAGGCCATTTGCTCCCCAAATTAAATGAAATATTATTTGCTTGAAAGTATAAGTTAACTTAGCTGAGACCATTATTAGAAAAAAAAATTCCACAAATAAATTACTTTTTAAAGATTTGTAAATGACTTCATAAATACACTGTTACAGTAAAATAACACCTACCAGAAAACATTACAGTATATATACCTGTAGAACAGTGGTTCTCTCAGTGCAGTCTACACACCAGTAGCATCAGCAGCATCTGGAAATTGTTAGAAATGCTAATTCTTTAATCCTACTTCATAGTTAATCCAAAACACTAGGGATGGAGCCCAGCAACCTGCATTTTAAGAAGTGTTACAGAAGAACTAATGTCTCTAAATTCTATTCAGAGGCATATTTATTCCAGACTATTTCCATATAGAAATTAACTTGTCACTGGAAAATTGAGTTAACATCATATTCCAGTCCTCGAGCATACCCTGTTGATTAAAATGTTGTAGCTATTTTCTCTAGTAGAATACTTAGAAATTTTATTGATATTTAGGTTATTGTTGGAGTTAATGTTTTAATTTTAATTGCAACAGTAACAAAATATTTTAAATAACGATATAAGCCAGATGCTTTAATGTTTCTATCTAGTTAAGCCACAGCCAGCATATTTTAGTTTTTACATATCTATCAGGTTTTAGATCAAAGAAAGAATAAAAGATAATGTCAAGATTTTGCAACATAAGATTAATTATCCAGGAATATGGAAGTTCTGGTGTGACCTGAGAATGAAATAGGAAGTCATTGTTTTTACAAGTCTCCAGTGAAGTTTAGATGGAAAACTGTAAGGCAGAATAATATTCCCACTTCACTTGGGGGTTTTAATTCTTCTGAGCAGCTGAAAAGTAGTATAGAGACCTCCTGACACTTCCACTTTTCCTCCCATCTTTCTCTTCTAATTGACCTTAGCCAAATGAATGACCACTCTTGGAGAGGGTATAAAAAATACCACCCCCACCAAGAATGATCTTCAAGTCACAGATATCTGCATTCTGAATTTTACAGTGCTGGAGCAGAAAATGGCAGAAGGTGGAAAGTGCAAAATGAAACAGGCTCATTCAGAGGCCGACAGCCAGCAAAGAGCAGAGATGAGGCAAACAGGGATAAGCTAGTCAGATTTGGGAGGGAAGAAAGTAGAGAATGACAAGCAATAACAAGGAAGTCAGAATTGGTGAGGTACAAAGCCAAGGGAAATTCAAAAATGGGAAGAACTAGGATTTATTAGGGAAGGAGAATACCATGTCACTTCCTTTAAATCCCACTGCAAGCTCTGTTATCAAGATTTTCAGTTGAGGTCATTTCCAAGACACTGGCAATTTAATGAATATATACTTTTTATTCATGCTCTAAACCTTATGATTCAATATACTACTTTGTATGAAGTGCTTGGCAACTTTATACCCTTGACTTTTAGAATACTGGTGTTTATCTTGAAGTAGCTTATTTTGCTCCAATTACCTCTTCCTTCTCCTACCCAGGCAGGACATACAAGACATTAGCTTTTAACTTTTGGAATGGAGAGAAAGCCACATGGTCTGCTTTCTGTCACATTGTAAGTTGGAAACTGACAGATATCAAAGGAATTAGTCCCACCTTCCTCTGCCCATCTTGAACATCATGGCAAAGAACCATTAGGGCTAAGTCTGCTTAACCCTCAGTAAAAGTAGGCAAATCAAAAGCAATAGATTAAATATCCAGTAGTCAACCTTACTCCGTTATCTTAATGACTAACACAATGGGCATTTATTTTAGTCACTGAAGCCACAAAATCAGATAATCTATTCTGGAAGTGAAAGACAGGCTATGTGATTCCCTATATCAATTTAAAATAGAAATAGTACAAAACACATAACATAAAATTAATATTCCTCTCCATTTTTAAGTATACAATTTAACTAAAAATTATAAAAATAATTATTAAAAAAGTTACAGCATGTAGAACTAATTCAGTTCTGTATCATTAAATTTGAACATAATCTCAGACGTGGTAAGGCCCTTACATGTCCAAATCCAGAAAGAGACAAAGATTCAGAGATGTTTAGCAATTTGCCCAAAGGTCACATGAAAACTTAGTGACAAAGTCAAAATGAACTCAAGGCTCATTCTTCAGACATCTTTTTTTTTTTTCATTTTACCCAAGATGAGTCAGGAGAGCACAAAATGAAGCTATATGGCAATTATCTGATAAATGTGATGGACGTGTATAGACAAACAGGAATAATTATGACCAGGAAATCCAATTTAGGTCTTCAGTTACCTAGATAGACTGTCTATACTGACCAAATAAATTGGACATTGGCCAAAAAAGCACTCTACATTGTGTGGTTCTCCCACAGCCTGAGAAACACTTCATTATGCTTTTGTGATTAATAGTAACATCCACACCACTAAAATGATGACAAAGCACAAATTTAAAATAGAAATAGATGCATTTTCCATCAATGAAACAGATTTGAAAGTTATCCAAAATCTCTTTTGTTCATTAGTAAGTCAAGTGAAAATGCTATATGAACGAAACGCATACATGTTATAGAATTTCTCTGAAGATAGCAATCACATTGACTCTGTCTGGTCCTTTGTTTCATCAAGACTATTATTTGTCCAAATGAATCAACCATAATTAGGTCCAAGTTGTAAGATGAAAAGATTTTCAAGTTCTCACACCAAAACCTTTGGCAAATCTGGGTCATTCTTTATTTCATTGTAAAAATGATGTAGGTCTTAGTTATGACTTCAGATAAACATCATACTTAGTCCCCTTCACTGACTGAAAATTAAATAAAATTTGTTAATAAAAATAACTAACATCATACTTAGGATGTTTGACCATGGATAGGAAACACAGAGGGAAGGGGTTTTCAGGCAATATCTCCAAAAACTTTCCTGAAAGACTTCATATTTTACATTATAAAGTAAAAATTATTTTACTTGAGGTGAAGAGGTTTTCCTGCTCAAAGTTTCAACACAAAAAATATATTTCAGAAATAAACACACACTTAAAAAAACTCTTTCTCTCTCTAACCTTAAAAGTAATACAGGTTTAGAACTTTCTTTGTCAGTATCAGCAATATAATTGACTGCACGTCATGACTGGAAGCTGCGAAGACAGTCCTGGGGAAAGATGAATCAAAAAGTACAATATGATTTGCTATGGTGGAGACCTTGTTGGTCTGGGAATTATAAAGCTGGGTTTTAATTCTCCACTTGCGTGAACAAGTTTGGTAACATCAGACAATTCATTTTTTCTCTGCACTTTGGTTCTCTTATCTCTGAAATGAGAAGCTTGAATTGTTTGAGGTTTTGGTTTCACCTCTCTATGACTTTAAGCCAGAGATCAGTAAATTAAGGCTTGTGGGCCAAATATAGATCACCACCTGTTTTTGTAAATGAAGTTTGATTGGAACATAGCCATGCTCATTCATTTACATATTGTCTTTGGCTGCTTTCATGCTACAACAGCAGAGTTGTTTCATTGTAACAGAGATTATATGTTCCACAAAGCCTAAAATATTTACTATCTGGCCCTTTACAGAAAAGGTTTGCTGACCCCTGCTCTGAGTCACTGACAGTATTTCTAAAAAAAAACAGAGCACCATGGTAACATTGCTAACCCAAAGTCCATATTTTAATGGATTATACCAATTTTGTAGGACAAATTCTCATGCATCTTATGCCCAAGGCCATGCTAAGTAATGTGTCTTGTCTGATTATATGTCATGGTCCTCTAATAGGCATGCTGGCAGTTGTGGATGTACTGGTCCTTCACTGTAACCTCAACAGGTAAGTGATGGTAATTAATAAGAGTGTTGTCTGGGTGTTTTGCTGGATGTTGATAAGGTTGGTGAAGGTGACTAAAACTCTGTTAAAAAACTGGTCAGTTCCTCAGGTTTAGGGTCATTGAGTAGCCTTCTTGCACCTGTGAAAGGAAAGTGAGTTCATATATTGAAAACAGATAAGAAAGAAAAAAAGAAAAGTTGTTAAACCTCCATAAAAGTGTAGGGAAAAAAAGAAGGCCTATGTAAGACAAGAGTAGTGTAACTCACGTAACTTTAATCTTCTTGAGGAGCACAATTTATGTTGAAGCTGAAAATCTATATCCAAATTAGTAGGTATAGAATTGGCTCAGACTGAAATTACGAATATGCTTTAAAATTCAAGTGACACAAGGGAAGGAAACTCATATATGCTCCTTATTATCCAATCTAATGTCTCACAGAACGTCACTATTAAGCGGGAAGGCCTTGCATAGTTGCATAAAGAGAAGACTTCAGTGCAGGCTTATCTGAGAGCCACACATTTTTGCATCCAAAGACTCACCAGGCTCATCATGCACAGAACCATATCAGAATTCACATTCTCAATAATCTTTCTTATCTGTACCCTGCCACCAAAGACCCTCAACCATAGAAAATATTTTACCTGGAAAACTCAAAAAGCTGACAAGATGTCCACAAGCCAGATCTCTACTAAACATTGTTGCTTATTGATTTTATTAAGAAATTATGTAAAATCTACATGTGACCTTAAAATACATCTCATTTCTGATGCTTTCAGAAACTATATTTACTTATTTTTAAATATAGTTTAATAACATTGAGATGTGAGGCCAATCATTCCTGATTTAGAATTGCTGCTCTGCCATTTCCTTATTGTATGGCATTAATAAGTTACACTTAAAGCCTCTGGGCCTCAGTTTGAATCAATTAAATGATGTCTCCCTTCAAAGATTATTTAAATATCTTAGAAGCATAATCAGTTGAATGAAAAAAAAAAGTTATTCTCTTTTGAGTCATCACTAGTCACCGGAGGCTAACATATTAGTTTAATATTTTGAGGTGGAAATTATTAATTGTATATTAAAGAAAAGCAAAGCCTGGATGTTAAGAGATTTGACAATTGTCATACAGTTATTAAAGGCGGGAATAGGCATTTGAATCCAGACCTTTCAGATCCCAATGCCTCTGCTCTTTCATCATATCCTTATTGCCTCCAACTAATGGCTTCCTCTGTATACCAAGATACACTCTAGTTCCTAAGCTGTAATACTAACTAGGGCATAGAGGTATGGAACACCTCAGCCTCATGATTCAGAAATTATTTACCCAGATCAAATACAAAATATTTTTTTCCAGGGCTGGCCTTTAGTTACTAATTTAGCACTTCCTGTCTGCTACAAGCTTGGCCAAGGGAATGGGACATTTGATTTAAATCACTACGTGCTTTGGAACTTTTCCCTGCATCCTATTCCACTCATCTGAGGTCTACAAAATCTACTTAGGTCCTGTTATTTGGAACTGCACCTCCCCATGCTCAAAACAAACCACAGGGAATACGTTAACCTCTCTCAGCCCATTGGCAGAGTCTGGCCATAACTAAGAGAACGTCCAAAAACACAGTGATGCCATTTCCATGGATAAGCTGCTTCTGGAGCCTCCCATGCTGGTCAAATTTAATGCTCAGATGGCAGTACCTACAGAAACTATGTCTATTCTCTCTAAGATTTAAGTTTTGCATGCCCATTGAATGTCTTGGATGATGCCAGCCTCAGCAGGCAATCATCTCACTACCTTTACCCTCTCTTCCTGGCTATGCTGTTCATATGCCTGGCATGCCTCTCTTCAGTGTCTGCTTAAGGTCTGCCATCACCAGTCAGGAGCTAGGTGATCTGCAGAAGGTGAAGGCAAAGAGAGCGAGAAATTAAATGTGTGGTTTTAGTGACCCAACAGATATAAGTAACAATGCCATGGCCAAAAAGCTTCCTTACATTTGCTTAGGGCAGTCACTTACTCCAAAACCAGTATCCTCTGGGACTGTAGGTCCAGGCTGCTGAATGCATCTGACTAAAGCAAGAATTGAGGAACAAAGAGAAGAAGAACTGCTGAGTTTGGACCTTTGGCAGAACTTGATTTTACATAAATGCTCTGTTATTTGTCAAAGGGTCTGTTTTCTTTGGTTACACTGAAATGGGATATGAAAAATCTTTGCTTAGAAAATGTGCTTCATTCCAGGAAGTTCCTTTATAACTTGGGGTAATTTGCTGTAGCTCAACATAAATGTTGCTAAACTCACACAGGAAGCAGGCAAAGAAGATGTTGGAAATCAGGGAAGAATTGTGAAGAAAGAGGATGAAGGGATTCTGTGTTTCAATATAGTAATTCTCTTATACTCCTTATCAACTTCCACCCTGCTGTTAGAGCCATTTCTGTTCACTTCTCACTTATTAAACTGTAAGCTCTTTATGAGTATAGAGTCATTGTCAGATATATTTTTTCCCCAGCACCTAGTACAATGTCTGATATATGGTAGGTTTGAAAGACAAGGAACATTATGAATATGGCAGAGGATGTCAGCGATCATTAGATTTCTGTTAACTCTTCATGGTAAGGAGACATGAATAGGGAGTGGCTGGCCATCCAGGTGCTACATTCCATTGTGTTCCCAGTGAATGTTTCCTGTGTTACGACCTTGAAATGTGAGTGTCTATTTGCTACAGCAGGTAAAGTAATTCTAATACAATGAGTACATAATTCTATGGATTAACTGATTAATTGAAGGCTGAATCATATTAATGAGATATTAATGGTTGATTTCTAATTATTTAAGTAAGAGAATGAAGACAGAATCAGATTTATCATGAAGCTAATGAAGGTTAAGTTTCAATGAAGGCACTGGCAAAACTCTCTCTTCCTGGAAAATTCCCTAGCAAATATGCTCTGTTTTTGTAAAATTTTCAAAAGTATTTTTTGTATTATTTTTCTTAGGAATAAGTCCCCAAATTATGGAAGCCACAAAAAAATGACTGTGTCCCTGTGTAAGATAATAGAGCATGGTCATATATAATGCATAGTGAAATTTGTATTAGCAATGCACAGAAAGTCAATCTCTTCCATTGAAGTTGGCTTTTTATTAATAAAAATATCATACAATCTAAAGTAGCCTGCAATTTATTGTCACATTTTCTCTCATTACTTTTTCTATGATGCCTTATGCAGAAAGAATTGCCTCATTAATAACTTTGACCAATTGCTTTTGCAAGGCGTTGATTACTTTTCCCCTTTGCATTTGACAAAGCTTACAAATAGATTTAAAAAAAAATGCCTTTCTTGTAATACTGTTGGGTTAGTTTTAATAATAAGTCAACTGTGGGTGTTTTAAACATTTTCAGTAAATTTATCTTTGGGCATAGATATATCTTGTATGATAACCAAATTAAATACATACACATATAACACACAAACCACAAATGGGTTTAAGGAATGCTCAGGAAAGTAAGATAAAAATAATGTCTAACAACTCATTTGACTAAATTCAGCTCTCTCACATTTAATATTTTGTTAAGTGATATTCTAACTAGAGGGGAGATATGACTTAGAAAAGTAATAACTTATGACTTTGGAAATGAAGTTGAGTTTTGAAGGTAAAAATGTATGATGGACAATTTTGCCTGTATCTTCAGTTGTAAACTTTGTGTCTGCTATACTGATAAGCTTTCCTTACCAAAACTCTTGAATTTGCTATTATTCAATTTGATTTGCCTCTTCCTTTATCTTTAACTAGCTTCCTACAATCTATAAAAGAACAAAATATTTTGCCTTATTTATACATATGCTTTAGTTATTTGTTCCTGTTTCATTGTACACTCTTTTCTTATATGAGAATAGGAGAAAAACATTAAATTTCTCTCTAGGAAAGAAATTATTATTAAAATAATAAGATTCCCAATATACTTAATATTCTAACAAAAAGCAAATCAAGGAACTAAAGATAAGAGCAATGGGTGTCCAGAAGACATCATTCATACAACTAGTTAAATGCACATAATAAAAGTTGAAGATATCTCTGTGGTTTCTGAACCGAAAGAGTTTTCATAAAAACCCAAAAGTATTCATAGACACAGAGTTCACATTTTAATGAAAGAGGATTTTTTCAGGAATCATAGAGCAGTGTTGTGTTATCCATACATATGCAACATGGCAGCAGCTGTAGCTTGTTTTTATCCCAAAGCACTCACTTTAACAGCTGAGCATTAAAACATTGATTTTGATATTGAGAAAAACACATTTACTAAGTCCCATGTCCAAAAAATTTCGAGTAAGCTATTATGGAATAAATAATTTAAATCTCTAATATATGCACTTCGTAAGAGTAAAGGTTTTTATACTCACAAAAAAAATGCATGTTTAGTATAACAGCAGAACCATTATCCAAACAAATAGAAAATATTTTCCCTACATCTAATTTAGAACCCCTTCCTTTAGCATAGGGCTTTGTAAAACTGTTTGATTATTCAACAATCAACTTTCTACCCAAGTTATTACTTCTTTAACTAGTTGAAAGATAGCTTTAATACAGTGTCTTCCTAATTTAAATGGCAGCTATCAGTTAAATAAACCATTTGATTAAGACCTTAAATGTAATTTAAGAAGCTTCTCTAACCATCTGTTAACAGAAGTCAGTTGATGAATGTTAACTGTAACATCCATAAGTGCTGGTGACCTTTCATTGCCCATATCTTCCCCATATCCCTGTAGTCATGAGATATGTCAATAGAAATAGCTGGATAGTGGTCAAGACTTTTTCATAAGCCTTCTTGTTTGTAGTAGGCATTTGTTGTGTTCATGAGCCTGCTATATGGCTGTAGAATCAAAAAACACACATTCATCATAAAGGAAGTTAGTGTTTTATCTAGGAGCTATAAGTTTGCTAGCAAGTACAAAAGGAAAAGAACAGCACCCAAGAGAGAAAATGAAGGAAGAAACATGGGGAGCCAGCAGTAGGTGAACTAAACAAAGCATTATAAAGTACTACACAGGAGCAATTCATCCAGCATCCAGGCCACAACCATGTTATCTTTTCATTTTCAAATCCTTCTTATCTCTCCTTAAGGGCCTACTACACGACCTTACAGACAGTAGATGCTCAGTCAACATTCTCTAACAATCAGCCATGCTAACCATCTGCACACTTCATGCTTGGGGCATGTGGTAAGAAAAAGGACTGGATGAGAGCTACACACAAAAGAGGCTCTTCCACCCATCACACTTCTGATTGTCTTTCTTGGAGCCTCCATTTTTCCTGTGTCCAGACTTTGGTATTCAGGGTGGGTCCACTGGAGTGTCTGGAAAAAATTTATTTCTTTTACAGCTCCTGAATAGAACCAGCATTCATTTTCCAAGCTGGAATCACAAGAGAAATATGAAAGCTAACTGCACATAGTATAAATAAACATGGTATGGGAACACGAGAGCAGAACACAGCGGCCTGACATAGACGAGAGAGACAATTCAGCATAACAAATAGTAAGTTGTGCTTTGCCTGTGGCATTTTCTGGCTCCATCAATAATTATATAATACAACAGTCACTGATTTCTCAGCTCTGGATCAATAATGGGTTTCACATCCCCTCCAGAGCTGGTTGTTGACCAAGGTGCTTGCTCACACCCCCACCTCATCTATGGCAAAAATCGATTCTTGCATAACTGTTTGTGTGCTTGGAATGTCAGCATCAGAGCAATGGAGAAATGTGGAGTTTAATAGCACTGCAGAACTCATAAAGATTTCATGTCTGTTCCACCAGCCCATAGAGCTCAACCAGTAGCTTCAAAGGAATGTCCCCAACCCAAAAGATACAATGCAATGGGACTTTCCAAAGACGGGAATAAAAAAAACCCAACAGCAGCAACGACAAATATGTAGCACACCCACAGGCTAAGAGCAGACTATGGCAGGAAATTTGTGTTTCATGTGTCCTGTGATTAACATAGCCCATATTCTAACAGGTGAGCTGACATGCTTAGTACAATGGGATGGCAGTGTCACAGTAATATTTGAGATGGACTTTCTCACTTATAGCCCAAAAATATCCCATCACAACTAAGGTTACATCAAAGGGCAGTTACAACACATCATAAAATATATTTTTCAAAATGTAAAGAGGCTCTATTTATTCATACAAAGCAGCAAACTTTCAAGTCAGGTATTCTTTGATAAACAATGCTAGTTATGTGTGCTCAACACATACACAAAGAGGAGATCTAGCAATCATTGTTTTAATCTGATCAAGGCAGACTGCATAATACAGATACTGGATCGTATAGATCCCAAAGTAGGTTATAAATATTGGATTATCCTGTTTGCTTGTCTGCCTTGATTTTGGTAACTAGACAATGGTCCTAATTCTTCTTCACTAGTAAAGTTCTATACTGGTAGTATATAAACAAGGACAAAACTGTGAAATAGTTTTGTTTTGTTTTTTTTTAGCTTCTACTGCCATCTCCTTTATAGGGTCACTCTAACTAGTAGCCATAAAAATGTCAGAAGAATGTATCATAGACTAAGAACCTTAATGTTGCAGTTAAAAAAAAAAAAACTGGAAAACTCAGGGAGACTTAGTGTTAACCCAAGATAAGCAACAGCCCCAGCATCTCATGGATCCAGGAACCACACGTTATCCACTGTGTCAGATCTTCTGCTAAGATGGTAAATATGTTTTTGGGGTTCTAGAGCCTTTGACCCTAAATGATCCTCACAGAAATGGAGTAAATGTTTGTGCCTCTTTGAAATTCATATATTAAAATCCAGCATAAAGAGGTAGGGCCTTTGAGAAATCAGATCATGAGGATGGAACGCTCATGAATGGGATTAGTTCCCTTTTACAAAGGACCCCAAAAGGCTCTTTAACCCTATTTTTGCTATGTTAGGACATAGCAATAAAAAGGTTTATTATGAACTAGGAAACAGGCTCTCATCAAATCTCAAATCACCTGGCTCCTTGCTTTTGGACTCCCCAGTCTCTAGAACTGTGAGAACTGTTTGTTGTTTAAGCCATCACTCTATGCTACTCCGTTACTTCTGCTCCTCACATCATTTTTTTGAACATTTCCCAATCATCGTTAGGAAATACAATGAAGCAACACTGAGCCTGATTTCACAAAATGGTGTTTTTGGTGGTCAAAGCAGTATCTTCTGATCCTTTCTCTCTTACCTTCCCACCCTCATACCACTTTTCTACCTGTAAATTTAACTGAACTTAGCAACTCTATTCTTTGAGTTGTTTGGAACAAAATATTTAGATTCATACTTAATGCCTCTCTTTCTTGTTTTCCCCTCATCCCAGCCATCATTGAGTACTAACAACTCTACCTTCAACCTCTGACCATTTCTCATCACTTTCAGTGTTACCACTTTGGTCCCAGTTATCATCACATTCACCTGAGTTAACTGCAATAGTTTTATAACTATATCTACTAAAAGGTGTCACTCCTTCGACTTTTGCCACACATTTGCTTACACCCAAGTTATTCTCATCCAACAGGCAAATTATCATTTTAAAGCCTAAATCTGAATATGAGACATTTCTACTTAAAACCTTCCAATTGCTCTCCATCTCACTGAAAAAAATTAAGACCTCACAACTGTCTGTAAGGCCCTACACAATCCTATTGCTCTAACCTCATCATCTATTCACCCACTAGCTCACTAGGAGCTGGCTATGTAGTCTTCTTGCTGTTCTGCAAATACACTAAGCGTGCTCTGGCCTCAGTGTTTTTATAATAGCTGTCCCTTCTTCTTGGATCACTTTTCCCTCAGATACAAACATAGCTGGTACCCATAGCTTCCTCAAAATGCTGTCCAAATGTCATCTTCCCTGACTTTCCCTTTAAAAATAAAACTAGTGGGCCGGGCGCGGTGGCTCACGCCTATAATCCCAGCACTTTGGGAGGCCTAGGTGGGTGGATCACGAGGTCAAGAGATCGAGACCATCTTGGTCAACATGGTGAAACTCTGTCTCTACTAAAAATACAAAAATGAGCTGGGCATGGTAGCACATGCCTGTAGTCCCAGCTACCTGGAAGGCTGAGGCAGGAGAATTGCTTGAACCCAGGAGGTGCCTAGATCTCGCCATTGTACTCCAGCCTGGCTAACAAGAGCAAAACTCCGTCTCAAAAAATAAATAAATAAATAAATAAATAAATAAATAAAACTGGCCTTCTAAATAACCCCTACCTCAGCATTTCCTACTGAATTTTCTTCATTACAGTTAACATCTAATATGCTATATAACTTGGTTTTTCTTTTATATAGTTTGTCCTCCCCATCTATATGTGAACTCTGAGTGGTGGGGATAAAGGATGGGAGGCAGAGTGGTTTTCTTCGTTTACCACTACAACCCCAGTACCTAGTATGGCAGCATGTAGCGAATATTTAATTAAAGTTGATTGGATAAATTAATGAATAATAAGACAAAAGTCAGATTTCAAGTAGGGAGGTGCAGGGGACAATTTGGGGCAAAGGAAGCCTTCTTTGTATCCTGTTCATCATCTCCAGATGCATCCTTTTCACAAATAAGGCATGAGGTTGGTTGAAGCTATTCAAGTTGTCTTGGTAAATCAAGTTTCTGGTCTCAAATAAATGTTGGAGATAATCTGATGCTAAATAATGTTCTTAGACAGAATAAAATTCAGGGAATGGACATGGCTGCTGTTTCTTTCTGAAGTAGCTGGAAATCCGTCTGTCACTCTTTCCTGTGCTCCCACCACCCAGAAAGCTTGAATTATAAACAAGCATTTCCTCTCTGAGAGTACTCCCTGCTCTTGAGACAGGAGTTTGCAAAATCATGAAATTAAGGACTGAGGGAATGAGAAGAAAGTCAGAGGGAGAAGACATGTGATACTCTTGACTTCCTACCCTCTCCTTATGATTCCCTCGAGATCTGATAATGCCTTTACTCCCCTCACTTCTTTGCTCCTTGTCATCTGCTATCCCTATGTCTAAGTGAGGTCAGGAGTGGCTGAACTGGATGAAAGGATACTTCACATTGGGAATCAGGATTAGATACAGCAATTTAATGCCTTACCAAAGTGTCCAGAGAACTCAAATATTTGAAAAAAATTCCCAATAGGTACTGATGATTCAAAGAACTTATGAGACAAATGCAGCATCTGAGCCACACTCTTATATAGCTGGGCTGATTACGTAGTCTAGCGGGCGGGAACTGATCACCATGGGCTGGCCAACTGGGCAAAGAACAAATGATGAATGTGATCTTAACACTCTCCAACTGCCTGGCCTCCAGGCCTCCCTTTCTGAATATACGCTTAGTCTGTTTGCACAAAAGTAGACTGCAATAACAATTATAGTTTTTCTTTTAGTTTCTTCTTTAGGCATTCACTATGGAAGAGCACCAACAAAAAGGAGCACCAGCAGGAAGAAACTAATGTATAGTCAGCAAAATAGTCCAGATTTTAGTGCACTTTCACTTAAACCCTCAGAGAAAGAGAATGCAAGCTGTATCTGACCCAAGAAACTCCCTACAAACTTTAATTACAGTACTTGGAAAACCTTACATGTAAAAGTAATTAAAAAGAAATTGTTCCCTGGGAAGAAATAGGCCACTTTGAACTGTGGAACTTATTTTGTCCAAGAAATTTCACAAGTGAAGTCACTGTCAGGTAACTTGCCAGATAATAGTGATAAGAATAAAATTTCAAATATCTTCAGAGTTGATAGGTGAAATTTTTAAAAAATTGGTCATCAGGGAATCTATCTCATTGACAAAATAAAGGAAAATCATGTCTAGCTGAATTTTAAAAAGTCAAACAGCAACTGTGGATTCACTGGGAATTATCTAGAGAAGGTAAAGAGACAGTCTTAAAACTAAATAGAAGGGCCATTATTCTATTTTAACAGCCTCTCAGGCCACTGGGCGTGACTTATATTGTCAGTTCTTCTGTTTTAAAGACCTATGTGCTCAAACACAAACAGATATGTATGTCTAATCTTGAAAATATTTAAGTACCAAGAATCTAGCCTCATTCCCATGTTTACCCTTACAGAGTCCATCAAAGATAGGGCAGATCAGCAAAAATAAAAATAAAATTGTAGAGAATGTGAGAAGGTGCTACCACTCTGGATGGTTTGGGCTAAAACATGGGCCTGGAGTTAGAATCCTTCCTCTGCTACTTGGCTTAAATGTGAATAGGTTCTTCACTCTAAACTTTATGGAACCTTGACTCTAGCTTAAGAAGGAAGGTGTAATAAAACAGATTTCTCTGCCTTTGAGATGAATCAAAGACTGTCTGGCACTAGAACAGTCTGAAGAATGACATAGTTTTGTTCAAATTTACCTATCTGGGTTCTAAGGAATGTTCTATTTTCAGGTAGAAATAGATTTGGCAAACAAAGAGAACTAGTCAATGGTCACCTGGTCCACATATGGCATCGCTTCATATACTTTGGTGTTTGAAAGGCTTTATCACACCACATTGAGGTGTCCCACCCTCATATATCATAGCCTTCATTTCAATTACAACCATAATTGAATAACTGTGTGGCTAAAACTCTTTTTGTTCACTACCACTTCCAAGATACTTAGAAAAATGCCTGGCAAATAACATTCATTATAAAAATAATACCTGGATAGATGGATACAAGAATGGAGGATGAAGACAGTTTATCCTCATTTATGCCCTTATTCCCAGGGACAACTGAGTTATCACTTTAGGGCTCTCTAATAAAATAAGAGCTCAGTTTTAAAGTAGGAACACTGTCATATAAGTCTTTAAGTGTGGAGGTAAAAGTCCTTTCCTCTATGGTGCTACTTTCTCTATGGTTACCTGTGTCATATGTAAATTTATGGCCATAGTTATAATGGTGCATATCTTTTTGCACTGAGAATGCTCACGAGAAGTCCCTGCTGTTCACATGCAAGAGACTCCCATTATTTTCTACAAAAATCATCTGAGTGGTATAGTCAAATGAAACAAATGTGTACTATGCTGCTCCTGAAATCAGAGATTTGATACCAAGTTGGTCTCCAACACTTTGTAATAAGTAGGAAACATTACTTACTATTTAATTTTCATTGCTTCATTTACAAATGTGAAGAGGGATTGGGAAGATCAACTGAAATTATTACAGAAAGGCTTATCAAGTATTACCGATGGTGAATATTTAAACAAGTACCATTAGCAAGTATTAGTAGGTTCATGTACTCTACCCGGACACAGGAGAGACAGCATAAGCTAGTGTGTGGGTTTCATTTCCCACATTTATAATTGTCTATGCTATCTCTTTTGGGAATCGTATCATTTCTGGAGCTCAAATGTCACTCAAGACAAAGCTTCAAGGAAGTAAATCAACTTTAGAGGTTCAGAATGTCAGAGTCCAACATCAGAGACTAGGAAAGATGGAGACTCAGATTAAGGGCTGACTGTAGTGTACCTACACATGTGTCGAGACACTTTGCCAGCATGCTCTTCTGCCTTTGCAATCCAAGATATCAGATCCCAAGACTAGGCCTCATTATCTGGTAAACTATTACTTCACCACAAATAAGGAAAGGTGTGTTTTGGCAAAATAAAATTCAGAGTCCCACAAACCACACGGGCACAAAATTCAATCAAATGATGCAATGATATTTATAATCCTTCACAGAGGAGTCACTCATGCAGGAACCACTGGCTCAAAAATGGTGGTGCTATACAACAAATATAGAGTAGCCAAATATTCTGTACTTAAAGAAGCACAGGCTGCGAAGCTCTGTCATTTACTAATGGCATAATGTTGGGCAAGTCACATAACTAATCCGAGTGTAGTTTCTTCATCTGAAAGATCACAGGGAGAAATCATGCCCAGTTTGCAGTGTCTCATGAGGAATAAATAATAGGCAAAATATCTACTCTATGGAAAATATTCAATAAAAATCTCCATTACATTTATTCTTATCCTATACTTGTTATGCTATGAAAATAAGTTTTTGTCCTCACAAAATTCATATGCTACAATCCTAACTCCCAAGGTGATGGTGTTAGTGGACACTGTGGGAAGTGGTTAAATGATGAAGGTAAAACCCTCACAAGTCAAATTAGGCCCCAGAGAACCGCTTTGCCCCTTCTACCATGTGAGGATACAATGAGAAGGCATCATCTATTAGAAAGAGGGCCCTCACCAAGCCCTGATCCTGCTTCCACCTTAATCGTTGACTTCCCAGTCTCCAGAACTGTGAGAAATAAATTTCTGTTGTTTATAAGACGCCCAGTCTAAGGTATTTTTTTAGAACAACCCAAGGTACTGTGACAGAAATTGGTACTGATAATTGGTAGAGCTGCTATAACAAATACCTGAAAATGTGGAGGTGACTTTGGAAGTGGGTAATGAGTAGAAGTGAAAGAGTTTTGAAGTGTGTGCTAGACAAGCATATGTTACAGTGAAAGGTCTGAAAAGGGCAATTCTGATGCAGCTAAGAAGAAGAGAGCTAAGGAGAAAGTGTCAATCTTCTAAGGAAATACCTAAGTGGTCATGAACAGATTATTGGTAGAAGTATGGATAGTAAAGGTCATTGTGATGAGATTTCAGATGGAAGTGAAGAACATGTTATTGAAAACTAGAAGAAAAGTTATGTTTGTTACAAAGTGGGAAAGAGCGTCACTGAATTGTGTCTGTGTTTTAGTGTTTTGTGGATGGTAAAACTTGAGAGCAATGAAATAAAATATTTGGTGCAGGAAATTTCTGAGCAAAAATGTTAAGGGTGCAGTGTGATTTTTCCTAACTTTTACAGTAATATGCCAGAAGAGGAAAATGATTCAAAGATGGAGTCTAAGTCAAAAGGGAAGGTTCCTATTTGGTTAAAGGTTTGAAAAATTATTAGCCTGGCCATATTATAAGAAATGTGAAAGACTGTTAGGTAGAGAACACTAAAGGTGTGTCCAAGCCACTGTTTAGTATGGATCTGTGGAATAGCATTTAGTATTCATCAATACAGTGGAAGAATGACCCAAAGACACATCAGAGATCCCCAGGGCTGTACCTCTCAACACAGGCCCATTATAAAAGGGCCTTAGGATTAAAAAAGGTATTTGTAGGTCTTGCTCTCCAGAATTCTAACTGTTCCTTGCAGCTTAACCTAACTGCTTTTCTAGAGGGCAAGTAGTTAAAGTTTGGTAGCATCCATGCAGTGTCATTTGCACCAGAGCACTGAATGCAGGGGCTGTGAAGGAATGTTCACCTTCGCCTAGATTCCAAAGCATGGAGCCACCCAAAGACTCTGGTTCTCCATTCAGACAGAGAACAAGTGAGAGGTGCCACTACAGACAGTTCACACTAGGACAATGCCTAATAAAGCCATGGGAAAGAGGCTTCTCCCACAACCTCCGACCAGTAGAGCTACCAGCATGCCATTTCTTCCTGAGAGAGTGCAGGCACAGGCCTGCAATCCTTGAGAGCTACAGTGTGGGTTGTACTCAGCAAAGTTACAGAGGTGGAGTCACCCAAAGCCATGGGTGCAATGCTGCCTGAAGCCTTAGATGCCCCACCCCTCCCAGGCAAAGCTGCAAAGATAGGACTTCTGCCCCAGCAGTCTTGGAGGGTAAAATCTTGAGTCAAAGATCATTCTGAAGCTTTAACATTTAATGTTGTTTTCTCTGTTGGGTTTTGAACGTACTTGGGACCAAGAAGTCACTTCATCCTTCTTTCCTGTTTCTTCCTTTTGAAATTGGAATGTCTTTCCTATCTCATCACTGTATTTTGGAAGGACATAAAGCATACAATTTCATAGGTTCACAGAAGAAGAGCAATTTGCCTCAGAATAAATAATATATTGAGCTTCATCTATATCTGATTTAGATGATATTTAGTTGATACTCTGGACTTCATACTTTTGAGTTGATACTGGAACAAGTTAAGAGTTTTGGAATAACTGGGATAGAATGAATATATTTTGCAAGTGAGAAGGACATGAACTTGGGAGGCTAGGGGGAAAATGGGGTGGTCTTTTTGTCCCCATTCTCCGTCCCTTGAATCCCCTCAAAATTCATATGATGGAATCTTAACATACAAGGTGATGGTGATTAGGAGGTAGAGGCTTTGGGAGCGGATTAGACCATAAGAATGGATCTTTTGTGAATAGGATTAGTGCCCTTAGAAAATAGGCTCTGGAAAGATGTGTTGCTCCTTCCATCAAGTAAAAGACACAGATAAAAGTTACCCTTTATAAGAAACAGCTGCTCGACAAATCACGAATCTGCCACTTCCCTGATCTTGAAATTCCTAACCTCTGGAACTAAAAAAAATAATTAATATTCTTCATAAGCTACCCAGTTTATGGTTTTTTGCTATAGTAACCTGAATGACTAAGACAACTCTGTGAATGCTTGACCTAAAGTGCATCTTAAAGCATGCAGTTGATCAGTATATCCATTTGTATTTTTAGAAATTATCTTCATTTGTTTGAACCTATTTTTAAAAGTGAAGGTTTGACTGTGCACCAAAAAACTGGTATCCACAACAATGACAACATGACTGAGAAAACATGTGCTGTCGTTCATGAAACAGATGTCTCCATGAGTGGCCATAATAGTTGGTGCCAGGAGGGCACCAGAATCACCCATCAATATCAGTGTGCTCTCTTTAGAGGTATGCTTAGCAGCCTCTTTTCTGAAGGATTTTTTTGTGGCGGGTGGTAGGACCCAAGAAATTACGTATGTTTAACATCTAAGCAAGATAATGTTACTATAACAGTTTAATACAACTACAAGAGAGCAAAATCAAATGTAAAATAATTTGTAATAACACAGTATTTATTTGTCACAATAAGGATTGACCTACAGTTGATATTTTTCTTAAATTATACTTGTTAATACAGATATTAGCCTAAGATTCAATTAACTTTTACAGCACCTTTTAGAAGACAGTAAAAGAAAGAGTTTGTAAATCAAAATAAGAAACAAAAGATAATGGTGAAAAAGCTTGATAACCACCTTGATGGAAATAAGGCCTATCATAGAATAACCAAAAATCAATTTATACTTGATTTTCTAAGGGCTGTACTTATGCTTACCAATATATTTATATTTATGTACTTATATTTACTGTTTTATATGTCAAATCTCATTAATATGAAATAGGCAATATTTAATCATATTTAATATACTATATTAAAGATAACATCCATCATATTAGAAATATATGTTCTAAATTTGTGATATTACAATATATTTTAATGTTACATTGTAAAATATTGAACTAATTACATTTACTCTCTTGAGAACTGACAGCCCTTCACTCATAATATAAATGTCTAGTTATCTTCTTTTTCCCTAACTGTTCATCACTTTCATTTCCTTGTTCTATAAATTTCTGAACAATGTATTTCCTAGACACTTATAAAGAGCCATCTTATAGCCACACTTGTTTTTAAACATACTGCTTCACACTTTCTATGGGACAGGTTATTTGGTTTTAGATGCCATCTGTTAGAGCTTTTGCGGGACCAAAGATCCTGTTTATGTCAACAAATTACTTAATTAAGCAAAGTAGGTGACAACAAGGAAGAGTTTTTGAAAATAATGTGGATGTTCATGAACACTATATAATTCAATATTATGCTTTATTTGAATGAAGATAGAAGAGCCTGAGGTGGAGATGAGAGGATACCAGCAAGGTTCCCCCACAAAAGTGGGAAGGAAAGTGCATTAGTCCCACGTTGAAGGACTAGCTGTAGGTGAAAGGATGGACAGACACCCTTTCCCCTGCCATTAGAAGAAAGGAAATTCATTTGTAGATAAACCAAAGTCTAAGTGCCTGAGCAAGCCCTAACTGAGTCTTTCCTGTGCAACAAGTACAGCATTGCCTATTATGTCATGGGCCACTGAGATAAAAGGTGCCCCTATGTCCATGTGCAGCACCTCATGGCTTCTCCAAATCTACATTCATTGGATTCTTCACTAGACTTAAAGCCACTCTGCCTTGCTTCTGGGACACTGTTTCTCATATAATACATGACTCCATGATATCTTTACATATTCAATAAGGACAAGATTCCAAGTTAGAGCACTTTTTTGCACACCTCCTTAAAACCTCATTTTAGTTAAATGATGCTCACAGAATAATTTAATCTCAATTGAGAAAAATTTTTAATTCTGACAGCTTTCAAATAATATTTCTGGTTTGTAAACTCATACCTTCTTTGGAATTTTTATACTTCCTGTAGTACTCTATAATGTTATTATAGAAAATGTGTGGATTTACTATAATTCTATCTCAATAGATGCAGAGAAGGCTTTTGACAAAATTCAACAGCCCTTTATGCTGAAAACTCCCAATAAACTAGGCATCTACAGAACGTATCTCAAAATAAAGCTATTTATGACAAACCCACAGCCAGTATCATATTGAATGGGCAAAAACTGTAAGGATTCCCTTTGAAATCTGGCACTAGACAAGGATGCCCTCTCACCACTCCTATTCAATATAGTATTGGAAGTTCTACCAGAGCAATCAGGCAAGAAAAAGAAATAAAAGGTATTCAATTAGGAAAGGAGGAAGTCAAATTGTCTATTTGCAGATGACGTGATTGTATATTTAGAAGACCCCATTGTCTCAGCTCAAAATCTCCTGAAACCGATAAGCAACTTCAGCAAAGTCTCAGGATACACAATCAATGTGCAAAAATCACAAGCATTCCTATATATGAATAACAGACTTAAAGCGAGCCAAATCAAGAATGAACTGCCATTCACAATTGCTACAAAGAGAATAAAATACTTAGGAATACAACTAACATAGGATGTAAAAGATCTCTTCAAGGGGAACTACAAACTACTGCTCAAGGAAATAAGAGAGGACACAAACAGAAAGAAAAACATTCCATACTCATGGTTAGAAAGAATCAATAGTGTGGAAATGGCCATACTGCCCAAAGAAATTTATAGATTCAATGCTATCCCCATCAAGCTACCTGTGACTCTCTTCACAGAACTGGAAAAAACCACATTAAACTTCATATGGAACCAAAAGAGAGCCTGAGTAGCCAAGTCAATTCTAAGCAAAAAGAACAAAGCTGG
>CAUYQU010033056.1:0-33460 GCA_963574635.1 Cheracebus regulus
AAAACTGGCTAGCCATGTGCAGAAAGCAGAAACTGGACCCCTTCCTGACACCTTACACTAAAATTAACTCCAGATGGATTAAAGACTTAAACATAAGACCTAACACCATAAAAACCCTGGAAGAAAACCTAGGCAAAACCATTCAGGACATAGGCATAGGGAAGGACTTCATGACCAAAACACCAAAAGCATTGGCAACAAAAGCCAAAGTAGACAAATGGGACCTAATCAAACTCCACAGCTTCTGCACAGCAAAAGAAACAGTCATTAGAGTGAATCGGCAACCAACAGGATGGGAAAAAATTGCAATCTACCCATCTGACAAAGGGCTAATATCCAGAATCTACAAAGAACTAAAACAGATTTACAAGAAAAAAACCCATCCAAAAGTAGGAAAAAGATAAGAACAAACACTTTTCAAAAGACCTATCTGAGGCCAAGAAACATATGCTCATCATCACTGGTCATTAGAGAAATGCAATCAATCAAAACCACATTGAGATACCATCTCACGTCAGTTAGAATGGCAATCGTTAAAAAATCTGGAGACAACAGATGCTGGAGAGGATGTGGATAAACAGGAACACTTTTACATAGTTGGTGGGAGTGTAAATTAGTTCAACCTTTGTGGAAGACAGTGTGGCAATTTCTCAAGGACCTAGAAATAGAAATTCCATTTGACCCAGCAATCCCATTACTGGGTATATACTCAAAGAACTATAAATCGTTCTACTATAAAGACACATGCGCATGTATTTTCATTGCAGCCCTGTGTACAATAGCAAAGACCTGGAACCAACCCAAATGCCCATCAATGATAGACTGGACAAAGAAAATGTGGCACATATACAGCATGGAATACTACACAGCCATAAAAAATGATGAGTTTGTGTCCTCTGTAGGGACTTAGATGAATCTAGAAACCATCATTCTCAGCAAACTGATGCAAGAACAGAAAATCAAACACTGCATGTTCTCACTCATAGGCAGGTGTTGAACAAAGAACATGTGGACTCAGCGAGAGGAGCATCACACACTGGGGGCAGTTGGGCAGGGTGGGGAGGGAAAACACGGGAGAAATGCTGGCTATAGTATGCACCTATGCAACAACTCTGCATGAGCTGCACATGTACTAGAATCTTAAAAATTAAAAAAATTCTCCATAATCATGATTTTCTTGTTAGTTAGAGATCAGATAGGCTGACAATATTATCCATTGAAGTTTCAAAATTTATCCAGTTACAAACTGGATAAATCAATCTGGGGTGCCTATATTCTAAATTTCCCATGAAGAAGAGAATGAGGCTTGTCTCTTTTAGCTACTGTAGTGTAAATGACAACAATAAAAATCTCTGTGGCATATGCCATAAGTATTTATTTCACATGCTCTTGCCGGACAGTTGGAGATCAGCTGCTCTAAGCTGAGCTAGGCTTCTTGGTGTGAATTTGCCTCTGATGTGCTCCAACTGATGTTAATTGTAGGGCTCAGGCTGAAGATATTCAGTTACAGACGAACTTTTTTGAATAGCAATCATTAGTATACATGAAAGCACAAAGTACACATGAAGAACATGCACAAGGAGAAACTGGCTTTGTGCCGTCAGCCTCAGTTGGAACTGTACATAGTTGCTTTTACCCATATCCCATTGTTGAAAGCAAGGTAATTGTCAAACCCAACGTTGAGGCACTAAACTTTGCCCACTTTAGTAAATGGAATTAAAAGGGCAAGTGGTAAGGGTTGCAGATGTATAAGGTGTAAAGAAGGGAAGGCAAAAAGAATTGTAAACAATGATTCAATTTGCCACAAGGCTTAACATTGAAAGATAAAAATAAGGGCTTTAAAATCCTATGCTTAATAAGGATTATCGGGAGCTATTATACATTTCTAATAGCTATTATAATAATCTGACAGTGCATTAGGATAGATCTAAATTTGAAGAGGAAGAGTTG
Organism: Cheracebus regulus; assembly: GCA_963574635.1. Taxonomy (NCBI): domain Eukaryota; kingdom Metazoa; phylum Chordata; class Mammalia; order Primates; family Pitheciidae; genus Cheracebus; species Cheracebus regulus. The sequence continues at coordinate 1,951 of CAUYQU010033056.1, forward strand.
TATTAAGAATACATTAATAATCAATAGATAATGCACACTGATGAGCTCACAGAATGATATGCTCTTGGAGCCACACTTTTCTTGCCACTGTATCATTAGCTTCACTAACAGGATAAGCATAGGGAGCGTTTAAGGGTCTATATGACAGATCGAACACAGTTTTGCAATCAGGGAAACTTGCTTTGACTTTCTATTATGTTACTTATTAGTTTTGCTGATCTTTTTTATGTTCTATAACTTTCCACTACATTTGTGTAGCGGAGACGGAAATATCTGATTTATAAGGCTGCTGTGTGTTTTAAAATGGAACAGTGTACATTAAGCACCTCAATATTCACAAATATTGTTGTCTTTTGTTCATTCCCTGTACCCTATAAATACTCTGTTCCTGTAACACTTTATTATATTTATTGGTTTACATCTTCCTCCTCATCCTCAAACTACAGTCCCCTTGAGGATAAATAGATCATATTTTCCATTGTTAATACCTGGTAAAATTACTGGCACATAGTAGGCATTTAATACTTTAAGACAAATTGAATGAATATTTCACTTTTCTGTTACAGAAACTAGAAAACAAAGGAGGGCTATATTTTATGGCTGCAGAACGTCTCCCGAATGACTGTATTAAGAATTATTTTTCCATGTAGTAAAATGCCTGGCCCATATTATGAGCTTAGTAAGTCTTAGCTTGCTTTCTTTTTAATCTAAAGATTTTTAGAAGGAAGAAGAACAAACATGCATAAGGCACTGCACTGTTGACATCACAATATTACAATATCTTTAATTAACATATGTTAAGTAATCTGAGAGTTCCCTTTTGTAAAGATAATTCTGAATATAAAAATCCAGTAAGCGCTTCAAGTTATAATGGCCAGAGAAGTTTTATTGCTTTGTTGAATTCTCAGAAGAGTAACTGAAAAATGACTATACCAGATAGTTACCTAGGAGCTGTTTGAAATTTTTTTTCTACTGTGAATTTATCCTGGAAAATATTTCTTTACTGATAATCAAAACTGTCATTCTTACCAAACTCATCTATTTCTTGGTCATTATATGATACAAGCCTGATGTTCGTTATGATGCTATTCATTTATCTTAATGATAAAGATAAATTCTAATAAAAGTAAGTGTGAACTTCATAAAAATTAAGCAATTTTGTGTAGCAAATAAGACCATCAAGAATGTGAAAAGACAACTCAAAATGGGAGAAAATATTTGGAAACTACATATCTGATAAAAGACTTGTATTTTGAATATATAGTCAGACAATAATGAGAAAGACAAAGTGCAACAAAAAATGGACAAAGAATCTGAAGATATTTATCTAAGAAGATATAAAAATGGCTAATAAACACGTCATCATACTCAAGATCGTTAGTCATTAGAAAATTATAAAAACCACAATATGATACCACTTTACACTGATTAGTATGGCTATAATCAAAAGACAAACAATACCAACTGTTGACAAGGATATGGAGAAATTGAAATCTCTCATACATTGCTGTTAGAATGTGAAATGTTGCAGGAACATTAGAAAGGTAGTTTGGTAGTTCTTTGAAATGTTAAACGTAGAGTTGCTATACGACCCAACAATTCCACTTCTAGGTAGATACCCAAGAGAAATGAAAATAAATATCCACACAAAAAATTGTAAATGCATATAGCAGCATTATCCATAATAACTGAAAACTGGAAACAACCCAAATGTCCATAATAAATACAATATGGCATATGTATACAATAGAATATTATTCAGTACTAAAAAAGGAATAAATTATTGATGCATGTGGTGACAGGGATGAACTTTGAAGACATTATGCTGATGGAAAGGCCAATCACAAAAATGAATCAATTTGTAAGAAATGGCCAGAACAGGCAAATCTATAGAGACAGGAAGTAGATCAATGTTTGCCTGGAAGGAGAAAGACAAACATGAGAAGTGACTGTTAATGGGTATAGGGCATTTTTTATGTGTAATGACCTAGGAGACCATGGTTTCAAGGCCATACTTAGCTTGAAGAAAGGCTGGAAATGTAGTCAGTCACAAGCTCAGGATTCACTTTCCACCTCAAACTGTGTGCTCTGGAAGAGACCAAAGGGGTTTTATCCACAACTAGCCATCCCTAATAACGTTTTATACTAACTTTTAATCCCGACAACATCCTCACCAACTCTTGATGCTGGCAGAATACAATGTTCTGCCAACCTATGGATAAAATATGCCATCTCATTCGTGTTTTCTTTGTATTTCCCTGATTCTTATTCAGATGAGAAAGAAATATACAGTATATATTTTCTCAGAAACTGGGAGAGAAAGAGAACAAGTCAAGATGATTTTGAAGAATTTCAAAATGAGCAGATAAAGATGTTCACATCAAATAACACTGACTACTCAACAAAACTGTGACAGATTATCAGTGTCCTGTAGGCTCAGCAACAGGATGACATTTTATCTTGTCTACTGCATGGTAGAATCAAAGCTTCTAAGCACAGAAAGACCAGGAAGTAAAATGGCTAGCATGGCATACTTGAATTTGCTGCCTCTGCTGTGTCTTGAAACAGGAAGGTGGTCTCAAAGATGGCAAATTTCATACTTACAGTTTTAACTAAGAATCAATTTGTACCATCCACAGTTCAACTGAAAAGAATATTCATCTTAGAAAAGACCTCATCATACTTAATGATCAAATAGAAATCAGACCTTCAAACAAAGAGCTTTTTGTTACCACAAGGCTAATACTCCCCTAAATTATAGCTACTAATGCCCAAGGAACCCTCCAAATACAGAACAATAACTATAGCATTCTTTGGCATGTAAAACCAAACTGATTTTCCTCTGTGGTGTTACACTCATTCATTAGGAGTGTATTTGGCTGCCTAAATACTATGCCATTTGTCAATATCCATAAATAACTGTTCATTATTGAGTTTTTAGATCATTGCGTGCAATTCTGCATCATTCTCTCTTTCATTTCCCAATTGGCCATATAGCAAAAATATAACATTTCTTCAAATACCATGGAGATGTCAGGAATTGTTACAACATGCAATCATGAATCTGTTATTTGACTGTTGCAGCATACAACGATTAAAAAATAATGATGATGATTCCCTGAGAAATTTTAATTAGAGTAGGTTGGCCAATATCCTGCACTTCTAATTACTATAATATCAATTAGAGTTGAATATGAATGCTGCATATGTCAAAAGAGACAAATGAAGTTTTAGAATATATAGCAGAATCATGTAGTCTTGAGGTCTTGATGGGATTGGATAAGAAACTAACTTGGAATTAAATGTTCCTGAACTTCTATCTTGGGTTCACTGTGCCTGTTTTTCCATTTAATAAGCATTGTCTTATTGACAGACATTTAAATTCTGTGGGCAATTTTATGTCACTTTTAATTTCTTGTCCTGTAATTTCTTCTAAAGGGTAAGATTTTCCTTCTATGTTTTTGTTTTTATTTTGTGTATATCTTTATGTGATTTTTGTTTCAGGAATAGTTTTATATTGGCTCTTTTTTTAAAAAAGTACACTTTATTTTTTAGAACAGTTTTTAGTTTACAAAAAAATTGAGTAAAAACAACAGTGAGTTCTCATTTATTCCCTCCCTCCTGCCAGGTTATCTTGTGAAGTGGCTGTGCCATTATGAATTCTCACCAGCAATGAATGAAGATTCCTGTTGCCTCATATTTTTGCTAGCATTTGATTATGTCAATATTTTGAATTTTAGTCTAATGGGTACATATGATATCTCAATGTTGTTCTAATTTACAATGCTTCAATGATATATGATATTAAACATCTTTTCATATGCTTATTTGTCATCTGTATATCTTCTTGGGTAAAATGTGTATTCATATCTTTAGCTCATTTTAAAATTAGAATGGGGAGAGGAGCCAATATGGCTGACTAAATGTAGCTGGAAAGAGCTTCTGCCACTGAGAGACGAGATCATCAAGAAGACCAGCAGACTCTGAGCAGATCTTCAGAAGGCAGACTTTGAGACTGAATGGTGAGAGGATTCAGATCCTTGGCTAAAAGAGAAGGAAGTTGGGATCCCTGCACAAGGTTGTCAAGCACCTGTTCCTGGCCCCAAGTGTGTTTTGGGGAAGAGTGAGTTATAGAGGTGTGAAATGGGCCACTCTCACCACAGGCCTCCAGAATCCTAGCTGCAGAAGACCCAGTGGCCCCCATTTGAGCTGAAAGGGAGAGCTGCTTGAAGAGGTAGCAAGGACAAGACTCTGGTCTGCACAAAACCCAGAGGGTTTGACACAGGAATGTTAGCAGTGGAGCACATCTTCCAAGGCTTGCAACACTCATGTAGGTAGCTTTGGCATTTGTTGAGTGTTAGACCTGAACAGAAAAGGGCCATCTTGCAATTGAGATGGGGCCAGTCTGATCTGAGTGCCCCATTATCTGCTGGCTTTTTCCAGGGTCCCTGCCTGGCTGCAGCTGCTTGCAGCACAGCCTGAGATGCTCAACCAGGGTACTTGCTGGTGGCCACTGCCATAGCTCTTCTGCTGGCAGACTTTATCTAACCATCAGAGAGCTTTGGCATATGGGCTCCTACCAATGCACACCTGCCTGCAATGTCCTCCCACTGGTTTGCCAGTGTTCACAGCCTCCCCACAACTGCTTTTCCAGCATGGATGAGCACATGGATGCCACTGCCCCGCCAATGTTGGCACCCATGCATCATGCATGCAGAACCTGAGCCATGCTGCCAGTGCCATGCACTTGTGAGCACAGACCCCATGGCCACCACCCCCAATGAAGTGCTTGTGGTATACCTCCCATTAGGCTGGTTGGCAGTGGACCAAGAACACTTTGGCAACTCCATCACAGCAGGTGCTTAACCTCAAGGGGCCACAGAAAAAAGCTATGGGCCTGGTCCTAGCACCAGAGGGTTAGAGCACACAGCCCAGAAGTGTTGAGTTGAGGCTTGGTCCTCTGAAATCATCCAGAAATAAAGCTGGTTGACTAAATCCACATTACACCATAGTCAATCCCTCAATGACATCAAAGAGTATAAAAGCAAAGAACCCCATCCAAAGGACAGCAGCTTCAAAGATTTAAAGAACATCAGTCCACACAGATCAGAAAGGACCAGCACAAGAACTCTGGCAACTCTAAAAGCCAGAGTGTCTTCTTACTTAATAATGACTGCACCAGCTCCCCAGCAACGGTTCTTATCCACACTAAAATGGCTGAAATAGAATTCACAATCTAGATAATAATGAAGATCCTAGAGATTCAGGAGAAAGTTAAAACCCAGTCCAGGAATCTAAGCAATCAAGTGAAATTATACAAGTGCTGAAAGATGAAATAGCCATATTAAGAGATAACCAAACTGATCTGATGAAAAACTCATTACAAGAACTTTATAATACAATCAGAGGTATTAACAGCAGAACAGAACAAGCTGAGGAAAGAATCTCAGAGCTCAAAGACTGGTTCTTTCGATCAACTTAGACAAAAATAGAAAGAAAAAAAAGGAAAAATATCTTGGAGAAATACAGGATTGTATAAAGAGAATAAACCTACAACTCATTGGCATTCTTGAAAGAGAAGGAGAGAGAGCAACTTGGAAAACATAAAAACTCCTCCAACCTTGTTAGAGAAGTCAATATTCAAATTCAGGAAATTCAGAGAACACTTGCAATGGGATGGTCATTTTGTATAGTACCTTGCAAGTGCTCTCTGAATTTCCTGAATTTGAATATTGACTTTACAGCAGACCTTTCAGCAGAAATCCTACAAGCAAGAATAGATTCGAGCATCTTTAAAGAAAAGAAATTCCAACCAGATATTTCAAATCAGCCAAACTGAGCTTCATAAACAAAAGGGAAAGAAAATCCTTTTCAGGCAAGCAAATGCTATTGGAATTCATTACCACCTGACATGCCTTAAGAGACATCCTATGGGACTGCTAAACATGGAAGTGAAAGACTGTTACAGGACACCACAACAACACACTTAAGTACACAGACCATTGACAGTATAAAGCACTGACACAATTAAGTCTACATAACAACCAGCTAACAACATCAAGGCAGGATCAAATTTGCACAGTTCATTAACCTTAAATGTAAATGTGCTAAACACCTCACTTAAAAGGCACAGAGTGGAAAGCTGGATAAAGAACCAAGACCCAACTGTTTGCTGTCTTCAAAGACACATCTCACATACAATGACACCCATAGGCTCAAAGTGAGAGTGAAGGAAGATCTCGTAAGCAAATGGAAAAGAAGACAGCAGGGGTTAGTACTCTTATTTCAGACCAAACAGACTTTAAACCAACCAAGATCAAAAAGGACAAAGAAGGCCATTACATAATGGTAAAATGTGCAATTCAACTCAAAGGCTTAATTATCATAAATATCTATGTACCCAACACTGTAACACCCAGATTTATAACGGAAGTTCTTAGAGACCTACAAAGAGACTTAGATAACCATACAATAATAGTGGGAGATTCAACACCCCACTGACAATATTATACATATCATCAAGGCAGAAAACTAACAGAGATATTTGAGATCTAAAATTGACACTCAACCAAATGGACCTAACAGACATCCACAGAACAGTCCACCCAACAACAACAGAATATTAGTCATTCTTCTAATATTCACGTGGCACATACTCTAAAATCAATCACATGTTTGGCCATAAAACAATTCATAGCAAATTTTTAAAAAATGAAATCATATCAACCACAGTCTTGGACAACAGCACAGTAAAAATACAAATTGCTACCAAGAAGAACTCTCAAAACCATATGATTTCATGGAAATCAACCAACAATCTGCTTCTGAATGACATTTGGGTAAACAATGAAATTAAGGTAGAAATCAAGACATTCTTAGAAATTAATGAAAACAAAGATACAACCAAACAGAATCTCTAGTACACAACTAAAGCAGTGTTAAGATGAAAACTTACAGTACTAAACATCCACATGAAAAAGTTAGAAAGCTCCCAAATTAACAACCTAACACCATACCTAGAGGACCTAGAAAAACAAGATCAAACAAACCCCCAAGCTAGTAGAAGAAAAGAAATAACCAAAATCAGAGTTAAACTGAATGAAATAAAGATGTGAAACAATACCAAAAAAATCAGTGAATCTAAAAGTTGGTTCTTTGAAACAATACATACAATTGATGGACTAATAGCTAGACTAATGAACAAAAACAGAGAGAAAATCCAAAGAAACACAAGTGTAAATGACAAAAGGATATTAGCAGTGGCCCCACAGAGATAGAAAAAACCCTAGGGACTACTACAAACACCAATGTGCACACAAACTAGAAAATCTAGAAGAAAATGATACATTCCTGTAAACATACAGGCTCCCCAAATTAAACCAGGAAAAAATTGACACCCTGAACAGAACAGTAATGAGTTCTGAAGTGAAACGGTAATTTAAAACCTGCTGGATTTATAGGAAAATTTACAGGAAATTTTCCTATAAGTTTTCTATATTTAGGAAATGGATCTACAGGAAAATTCTACAGACATATAAAGAAGAGCTTGTTCCAATCCTACTGCAACTATTCCAAAAAACAGAGGACAAGGAACTCCTCCTTTTCTCTAATTCAGGAGGCCAGCATCATTCTGATGCCAACCTGGCAGAGACACAACAAAAAAAGAAAATTTCAGGAAATATCCCAGGTAATGTAGATGCAAAAATCCTCATCAAAATGCTAGCAAAACTTAATCCAGCAAGCATACCAAAAAGTTGATCCACCACAGTAAAGTAGTCTTTATTCCTGCAGTGCAGTGCTGGTTCAATGTATGTAAATCAATAAATGCAATTCATAAGAAACAGAAACAGAAAAGCAAAAATCATGTGATCATATCAACTGACAAAGAAAAGACTTTCAATAAAATTCATGTTAAAAACACTCAACAAACTAAACACTGAAGGAACATACCTCAAAATAATAACAGCCATCTATGACAAACCCACAGCCAACATTATACTCACTAGCAAAAGGTGGGGGCATTCCCCTTGAGAACCAGAAAAAGACAACGATGCCTACTTCCATCACTACTATTCAACATAATTCTGGAAGTTCTAGCCAGAACAGTAAGGCAAGAGAAAGAAATAAAAGGCCTCCAAATAGGAAGAGATGAAGTCAAACTATCTCACTTGCAATGATATAATTCTATACCTAGAAAACCTCAAACATTCTACCCAAAGGTTTCTAGAATTGATAAACAACTTTAGCAAAGTTTCAGGTACAAAATCAAGGTACCAAAAATCATTTCTGTATACCAGTAACATCAAAGCTGACAGCCAAATTAAGAATGCAATGCCATTCACAATGGCCACAAAAAGAATAAAATATCTAGGAATACAGCTAACCAGGGAGGTAAACAATGTCTAAAATGAGAATTAAAAAAACACTACTGAAATAAATTAGAGATGACACAAGCAAATGGAAAAACATTCCATGCTCATAGGTTTGAAAAAATCAATATTGTTAAAATCACTCTACTCCGCAAAGTAACTTACAGATTCTATGCTATTCCTATCAAACTACCAACAACACTTTTCACAGAATTAAAAACAAAACACGAAACTATTCTAAAATTCACATGAAACCAAAAAAAAGAGCCCAAATAGCCAAGCAATCTTAAACAAAAAGAACAAAGCCAGAGGTATCACACTATTCAACTTCAAATCCTTCTACAAAGTTATAGTTACCAGAACGGCATGGTATTGGGTACAAAAGCAGACACATGGTCCAATGGAACAGCATAGAGAACCCAGAAGTAAAGCTGCATATCTACAACCATCTGATATTCAACAAAACACACAATAAAAAGCAATTTGGAAAAGACTCCCTATTCAATAAATGGCTCTGGGATAACTGGCTAGCCATATACAGTAGATTGAAATTACACCTTTTCTTTTCACCATATACAAAACTGAACTCAAGATGAATTAAAAACGTAAGTGTCAAACCTAAAACTATAAAAACTGTAGACAAAAAAAACCCTAGGAAACATTCTAGACATAGGTCCTGGCAAGGACTTCAGGATGAAAACTCTAAAAGCAACTGCAACAGAAACAAAAATTGACATGTGGGACGTAATTAGGCTAAAGAGCTTCTGTACCAAAAGAAAGTGTCAACCGAGTAAATAGGCAATCTACAGAAAGGAAGAAAATATTTGTAAACTATGCATCTGACAAAGGTCTAATATCCAGAATCCATACAAAACTTAACAAGCAAATAACAAAAAATCTCATTAAAAAATGGGCAAAGGATATGACCATACACCTCTCAAAACAAGCCAACAAGCATATGAAAAAAAGTACTCAGGATCACTACTCATTAGAGGAAGGCAAATCAAAACCACAATAAAATACCATCTCACATCAGTTAGAATGGCTATTCATAAAAAGTGAAAAAAATAACAGATGCTGGTGAAGTTATGGAGAAAAGAAGTGCTTATACACTGCAGGTGGGAGTGTAAGTTAGTTTAGCCACCGTGTCTAAAGTCATTTGTTATTAGTTTTGAGGTTTCTCTAAGAACTTAAAACAGAATTACCCTTTGACTCAGCAATCCCATTACTGTGTATATACCCAAAGGAATATAAACCACTCTACCAAAAAGACACATGCATCATGTATTTATTGCAGCACTATTCACAATAGAAGAGACATGGAATCAACCAAAATGGCCCTCAACAGTGGACAGGATAAAGGCAATGCAGTACATATACACCATGGAATACTATGCAGCCATAAAAAAGAATGAGATCATGTCCTGTGCAACCGCAAGGATGCAGCTGGATGCCATTATCCTAAGGGAATTAACACATGAAAAGAAAAGCAAGTACTGCATGTTCTCATAACACAAAGAAGGGAAAACAGACATGAGGTCCTACTTGAGGGTGGAGGGTGGCGAGGTGGAAAACTACCTCTCGGGTACTATGCTTATTACCTGGGTAATTTTTACACCAAACCATAACGACAAACAACTTAATCATATAATAAACCTGCACATGTATTCCCTGAACTTAAAAGTTGGAAAGAAAAATAAATAAATAAATAAAACTGAATTCCTGGTTATCTTATTGTTGAGTTTAAGAGTTCTTTGTATATTTTGAATACAAGTCCTTTATGTGGTACGTAGCATGTGTTTTGCAAATATTTTTGCAGAATATCACAAAACAGTTTTCCAAGTCTGCGACATGTCTTCTCTTAATTCTGTTTTTCATAAAGCAGAAATGCTTACATATTACTTTATTCTTTCATGGATATTGCTTTTGGTGTTGTACCTAAAAAAACATAACTGAAGCCAGGTCAGCTAGATTTTCTGTTTTCTTCCAATAGTTTTATAGTTTTAAACTTTACACTTAGATCTATGGTCTGTTTTGGTTTAATTTTTTGGAAGGTAAAAAGTCATGTCTATATTATCTTTTTTTGCATGTAGGTGCCAAGTTGTGTCAGCACTATTTCCTGTAAACATAACCCTTTCTCCACTGAATTTCCTTTTCTCCCCTGCCAAAGCTTAGTTGACTGTATTCATCTGGGTACATTTCTGGGCTTTCTATTCTGTTTCACTGATTTGTCTATTTTTTGCCAATACTGCATAGTCTTGATTACTCTCATTTTATACCAAGTCTTGAAGTTGGGTAGTGTCAGTCCTCTGGCTTCGTTCTTATTCTTAAATATTTTGTTGAAATATTATGTTGGCTATTTGAAGTCTTTTGTCTTCCTTATCAACTTACAATCCATTTACCGTTATCTACAAAATAACGTGCCATGATATTAATTAACTCTCTTTTAAAAATGTTTTATTTTCTGATCGTTGTGATTCAATCGTCTTCTTTCCATTTCTACAGACATAATAAGTTACAAACTCTTAAATGTTTTCTTTTGTTGCTCCACTGAAATATAAAATAAACACACCCACATGCATCCTTTTCTAGAATATTTGCAACTCATTTTGAAGGTGCTTTTCGTAGTTCTACTAATGAATTTTGAAAGCTCCTTTTTGCTTTGCTCAAGCCAATCATGACAGCTTTTTAGGTATGATTCACTTATTTCAAAGAGCTGAGGAATTTGTAAACTTGACAAGAGTCAGAAATATCTGCTTATCAATGTGAGATTATACTAATGAATTTCCTCTATAATCTTATCCTGCTAAGCTATTTATGTTGAGAAATTTCTCAGTCCAAGATTTCTCTCCGCTTATATTGTCCCTGTAACCCTATATGGAGCACAACCATAGGTCTCTTATACACAGATAAATGTGGAAGTTTTAAGCCCCCACAGGCATCGTTGACACCACAGGATGCCTTTTTCAAAGACTGCCCTGCTTGCTTGCATAATGAGATTCAGGTGGAGCTATAGTCAGTAAAATATTCCCCAAAAAAGTATTTTAAACTAAAACTACAAGACTTGTATTAAGCCTTATGTCAGGGACACATTCACAGCATAGTGTGAAGCAGCACTTACAAATCTTGTAGACTGTGTGTGTGATGGAAAAATAAAACATATCCTTTAGAAATAAAAGTCTCGTTGAATCAATATCTGCACATCCTCTGTCCCTGTGTGTGTGTGTGTGCGTGTGCATGTGCATACATGAGCATATATGCATACTCCTTTTTTTTTTTTCCTTGAGGCTGGGTCTCACTCTGCTGCCTAGACTGGAGTAAAGTGTTACGATCATAGCTCACCACAACCTGGACCTCCTGAGCTTGGGCAATCCTACTGCTTTAGCCTTCTGAGTAGCTGCGATTATAGGTGTGAGCTACTGTGCCTGGCTAATATTTTTACATTTTTGTTTTGTAGAAATGGGTCTCACCATGTTGCCCAGCCTAGTCTCAAACTTCTGGCCTCAAGCAATCCTCACACCTTGACCTCCCAAAGTGCTGGGATTACAGGAATGAGCCACCAAACCCAGCCACATGTGGGCACTCTGTTTAATGCCCAACTCCCAAAGGCAGAGATGTTATAGTTCCTGTTCATCAAATACAAATGAATGAATGAGTGGCTCATGTATGAATGAATGATTACCTGAATGAAGAGATCTATAAACTTTTCTATCTTAATTCTAAAGCCAATATTGAAGATATACTGGCTTTCTCTATTATTCTGTGAATCTTTTCAAAGCTGTCTCACTCTATACTCCAGCTTTTAGCACAGTCCTCAAAGCATAGCACCCAATAAACTTTTTTAACATTAATAAATAAATAAACTGAGGGATCTGGGTCAGTTTGGGCTGCTATAACATAATGCCATAGACTGGGTGGCTTATAAACAACAGAAATTTCTTCTTCACAGTTCTGGAGGCTAGGAAGTCCAAGGTGAAGGTGCTGCTGGAATATTTAGTGTCTGGTAAAGGCCCACTTCCTGGTTCCCTGAAAGCTGTTTCTTCACTGTGTCCTCACATGGCAGAAGGGGTGAGGGAGCTCTCTGGAGTTTGATTTATTAGGGAACTAATCCCATTTGTGAGATCTCCACTTTTATGATCTAATTGCCTCCCAAGAGCCCCATTACATTGGTGATTAAATTTCAACACATGATTGGGGGGACAGGGCATAAATATTCAGTATGTAGCAAGGCCGGGGGTAGCCTCAAAGGGAAATTGATTTCTCTCTCACTGCTTAAACACTAATAAGCAGACTGGGCATGGTGGCTCATGCCTGTAATCCCAGCACTTTGGGAGGCCTAGGCTAGGTGATCACTTGAGGTCAGGATTTTGACACCAGCCTCACCAACATGGGGAAACCCTGTCTCTACTAAAAATACAAAAAATAGGCCAGGCTTAGTGGCAGGTACCTATAATCCCAGCAACTTGAGAGGCTGAGACCAAGAATCGCTTGAACCCTGGAGGTGGAAGTTGTTGTTAGCCGAGATCATGCCACTGCACTCCAGCCTGGGCAACAGGGTAAGACTCCATCTCAAAAAAACCCAAAACCAAAAAAAAACTCTAATTAGCAGCTAAACAAATGAAAGCCTAAAGGAGCACAGGAAGAAAGATATGTTCCTAAAAAGTTTCATGCATGTACCTGGGTGCACATATCTTGCTTTCTTTGGCCCTCAGTGTAAATGAAACATTGAAAAAATCCTCTTTTAAATGGCATGTTTTATAGTACTGAAATAAGAAAAGCAGACATAGAAAGACATTTGGGGTTCAGAAAAGGCCAGTGGAGGAATAAAGCAGTGGATGTGAGATAGAAAAGAGAAATGAAGTCAACAAGAGGATAACTTTCTTAAATTAAGGTATGAATATTGAAATTGTACCACAATCAAGCTAATTTTAGGATGTTTTCCTTTAAACAGATCTGATTCTGGGGAAAGGGCCAAAGAAAAGGGAGCCTAGAGGAATTATAGGCCACGGAACCAAACTAAACCTAAATAAGGCTTTGCAGTCTTACCATGGTCCATGCACATAGCAAGGTGAGTGGCAGTATCTGATAATACAGCCTGGTGAAAAGATTTTAAACATTCTATCAAAGTGATGATTTCGTGGTTAGCTTTCTGCAGTATATCCCTAACTTTTTGCTGAATTTCATCTCGGAGCTTTGAAGACCCCTTTTAACTTCAGTAAAACCTTATTAGTCAAATGACAAAGCATCTTCCTTCTAATAGCCATAGCTAGGAGTAAATCTACATTTCCAAGAAATGGAATCTTGGAATAACATCAGCCAGGCTGATGCTGTCATACCAAGGCTAAAACAAACAAATGTGAGTTCTGAGAACTTTTCGAGAGATGTATCTTAAGGTATAAAGCATAATGTTGCCAACATGCTGCTATCTAAGATGACTAAGGGAACTTTTTTTTTTTTTTTTTTCCGAGCTGGAGTCTTGCTGTGTTGCCCAGGCTGGAGTGCAGTGGTGCGATCTAGGCTCACTGCAACCTCTGCCTTCTGGGTTCCGGTGATTCTCCTGCCTCAGCCTCCGGAGTAGCTGGGATTATAGGAGCATGCCACCATGCCCAGCTAACTTTTTAATTTTTTAGTAGAGACAGGGTTTCACCATGTTGGTGAGGCTGGTCTCAAACTCCTGAACTCGTTATCCACCTGCCTTGGCCTTCCACAGTGCTGGGATTACAGGCCAGGCGTGAGCCACCACCACTGGCCAACTAAGGGAATTTTTTAAGGATTCGTTGTATTTAGGGCTTTTCCTTTGCATAGTCATTGTCAAATATTACTAGAAATAAGTATATCCTGGGGATATGAGCAAGCCTTGAGGCACTCATTGTGTCTTTGTAACCAGTTAGTACTCTCTTTGGGATTATCTCCAGCACCTCTATTACCATATTTAATCCTTCTTTTCTATTACTGTGCAAGTGATAATTTTTCTCCTATCTTTCCTTTTATTCTACTGGCAGTATCATTACGTTGCAATGGTACTTCCTCTATCCACAGAGATTATTTAAGATTTACTGTCTGGTGAAGGCCCACTTGCTGACAATCCTGAAAATCTTGCTGTTAAGTAGTGTAGAGAATGTTGATATATTTTCTTTTTTTTAGGTTTGGGGCTGGATATTCAAGTTTCTTTTTCTTTTATTTTGACTTTCAGGATACATGTGCAGGATGTTCAGGTTGATAACATAAGTAAATGTATGCCATGGTGGTTTGCTGCACCTATCAATCCATCACCTAGGTATTAAGCCCCGCATGCATTCGCTATTTATCCTGATGCTGTCCCTTCTCCTTTGCATCCCCCACCCCACCAGCAGGCCCCAGTGTATGTTGTTCCCCTCCCTGTGTCTGTGTGTTCTCATTGTTCAGCTCCTCCTTACAACTGAGAGCAATGTGGTGTTTGATTTTCTGTACCTGCCTTAATTTGCTGAGGACAATGGCTTCCAGCTCCATCACATCCCCGCAGAGGACATGATCTTTTTCCTTTTTATGGCTGCATAGTATTCCATGGTATATATGTACTACATTTTCTTTATCCAGTCTATCATTGATGGCTATTGGGTTGATTTCATGTCATTGCTATTGTGAATAGTGTTACAATGAACATACGTTTGCATGTGTTTTAATAATAGAATGATTTATATTCCTTTGGGTATATAACCAGTAATGGGATTGCTGAGTCAAATGGTATTTCTAGTTCCAGGTCTTTGAGGAATCACCACACTGTCTTCCACAATGGTTGAACTGACTTACATCACCACCAGCAGGGTAAAAGCGTTTCTATTTCCTTATACTCTTGCCAGCATCTGCTATTTCTTGACTTTTTAATAATTACCTTTCTTACTGGTGTGAGATGGTATCTCACTGTGGTTTTGATTTGTGTTTCTCTAGTGATCAGTGGTATTGTACTTTCTTTTTATATGTTTACTGGACACATAAATTTTTTATTTTGAGAAGTGTCTTTTCATGTCCTTTGCCCACTTTTTAGTGGGGTTATTTATTTTCTTGTAAATTTGTTTAAGTTCTTTGTCAATTCTCAATATTAGACCTTTCTCAGATGGATAGATTGCAAAAATTTTCTCCCATTCTGTAGTTGTCTATTCACTGATAGTTTCTTTTGCTGTGCAGAAACTCATTAGTTTAATTAGATCCCATTTGTTTATTTTAAATTTCTATATTACTGAATATTAGTTGTCACCATCATTGTTGAATCCATTCACCTCTATTGTTCAATATGAACAAATACATAATGTCATTTGCCTTTAGTGGCTCCTGATTATTAAACCATAATAAAGGTGATTACAGTATGAAATCATACAAATTAATGTTTTCCTACTTAGATCCTTTTCCTTAACTAAAATAGGATATTTTAATATATGCAGATAATGCATTTACTTCCAATTTTGAATAGAGTCTGTGAAATCAGTATTAATATGTGTTTAACTGCTTTGCCAACTTTAGCTTTGTCTAGCTATCAATTTCCATCTTTCCATAGTCTGTTCACTGAGCATAGTGTTTTGGAATTCTAATACAAAAGAAATTATATCCACAGAATTTGGGAATTTGAATATGAGAATATGAGAACATATGAAGTTTCAATATTTAATACAGTTATCTTTCATGTTATGCCTGATGTTTCTTCAATTCTCCCTTACCTATTTTCTGTATATTTTCTAGTTCCTATATGTTTTCTACTTAAAATGCTTTCTTTGCTTGGCATTCTAATGAATATATATCTTTTTTGAGAAATCTATAATTTATTTTAGTATAGAAACTTGTTTATTTTATTAAAGTATAGAAATTATTTCTATTTCAATTTATGTTGTTAATATATTTTCTCATGTATTATATTCTGTATCATAATTTCTCCTCCTTAAGAGTTTGTTAGGCTGGGCATGGTGGCTCACGCCTTCAGTCCCAGCACTTTGGGAGGCCAAGGTGGGTGGATCACCTAAGGTAGGGAGTTCAAGACCAGCCTGACCAACGTGGAGAAACCCCATCTCTACTAAAAATACAAAATTAGCTGGGCATGGTGGCACATGCCTGTAATCCCAGCTACTCAGGAGGCTGAGGAAGGAGAATTGTTTGAACCTGGGAGGCGGAGGTTGTGGTGAGCCGAGATCACGCCATTGCACTCCATCCTGGGCAACAAGAGTGAAACTTCATCTCAAAAAAATTTTTTTAAAAAGTGTGTTGGAACACTTCGATAGACTGTAGCAATATTCCTAAACAGCCAGCCAGCATTTCACATCCTTTCCAGCTAGAAAATTACCAATGAAAGACTGTAATGCTTGAGATAAATCTCTGCCCTAGTAGCTATTTCATTTCAAAGTCCAAGCAGCTCAGCCATCCGCAGAAAAGTGACGAAACTCTTCAGCTATGGAAACCCAAGGTAAATCTCTTGACCTTTTCAAAGTATAGTCATTGTCATTCCTTTTGGTAAGAAGTTCTTTAAAGTAGAAAACAACTTTCACTCTCTATGTGAAAAGTTTATTGAAACAAAAAGTATTTTTTTTTTTCCACTGAAGGTGTTTCTCTACATTTGGGTGACCTTACTTGGCTAATACAGGCAAAGATAAAAGCAGTTTCTGAGTAGAAATGTGACATTTTGGAGGATAAAAATGTAGACTTTCAATAGCACTCTCTGAATATCTCCAGAAGACACCCCAGTGTTATGATTAAATGATAACATAACACCAGGGTGTCTTCATTTATGGGTTAAATGATAGTTGCTTAATTGTGCTACTCAAAGTGTGGTCCTTAGACCACACCAGTCTCTGCATGTCCTGGGAGCTTGTTATAAATGCATAATTTCAAGCCTTCCACCAGACCCACTGAGTCAGAATTTACTTGTTACCAAGATCATTGGGTTACTTACATGCACATGAAATTTTGGCTTAATCAACTTTTTGATTCAAATGACAAAAATTCAGGCAAATCAAAGCGTAGATTTTGTGTAGGGTTAAACAGATAATTTAAAAAGTTAATGAAAGCTACAATTTGTTAGCAAAACCAAATCTGTTTAAATAGTTAAACTTGTGTGTAAGAGAAAACAGGAAATTGTGATTGTGCATAGGAAGAATTCTCAGAAGCAAGTCCAATTTAAGAATGTACTTATTGGTCCATCCAATGCCAGCACATTCAGATGAAAAAGGAAAGAACCTAGCAAGCCATGTAGAGGTCCCAATTTATTTCTAGCTCTTCAAGAACATCTTGAGGATTTTATTTTAAAATAATAAATTTTCACCACAATCTTTGCCCTTCAATGGATACAGCTTAAACTAAGTCCATCATTCTTTTATAGAATCCTACAAAGGACACATAATTTACATATCAACTTCTGTATGTATCAGGCATGGGGGAAGAAATGGGACTCTTTTCCCATGTTATTGTAGCTTTTCCATCACTTCAGTGTTTGGCCTGTGAGTAGGCAAGTGTGCCCATCAGATTCAGGTGTTAAACTATTGAATGATAGATCTTGTGGTGGTACTATCTGATATAACACTTCAAGGAAGCATATTTTTTATTCATATACTTTTATTTATATAACAAATGCATTCTTTCCAGACATATTTGAAAGTTTCACCTAAAGAAGGGAGGCATGGATTTTACTTTAGAATTTTCTTACCAGAGGGAAGAATAAATTTTGATCCTAGTTACATAATTGGAGGTATCTAGTGCATTTGTTCCTAAGCAGATAAAGGGCAATCATTTCTGGAGCAAATTCAATCAATCATTATTTTATTCCTAAGTTACTGGAGTCTTCTGTTTATCCTTCTTGCTCCAGTGCACCACTGTAGAATGAAAGGTAACTTCCTGACAGTAAAGAATTATCTGCATTTTACTAATCTGATTTATTAACCATTTACAATTCTGGCTTGTAAAATGGGGGAATTGTTTTAGATGAGGTAATTGAAACTTTCATGAAACCAGGTGAATCCTGATAGAAATTCTGTATAAACTGATCTTTTTCTTAATCTGTTTTTATCAGAGGCAATGGTCACTATAGATTAGCTAAGCTTTACGGAGAATGCACTTCTTCAACTTGGATTTAGCTTTAATTTTGAAAAGAAAAGAAATTAGAAATGGTGAGATCTACGGTCCAACTCATTTTACAGAAAAGCCAAATTATGAAAGAATTGTATAAATATTATGATTTTGAGAGTGATGCTTTAATAATAAATAAAAATTAAAAGATTCATCAATGGTTTCTTTTTCAGCAAAAAAAAATACTTCTAGCATTTAAGAGTGTGATAATGTCACATACATATTTTGAGGATTTCTGATTTCAGAATATTCTCCCCATTATTTTTTTCTAAAATGGGTATATTTTCTTATGAGTTCCTTTGTAATTAATGTTTAAGGAGCATGTTGTTTAGTAGCTTTCTGTAGTCATTGGAAATCTAGTGTCAGGTGGGGTGCAAGTCTTTAGAGGAAAAAGCTTTCCAAGTATGTATTCTGCTTAATTGCTCTTTAAATTAAAAATGACAACCTAAACTGCAGTCAGGTCTCCCCTCTGGAGTTGGCCTTAAACATATCACCATAAGAATCACAAGAGTAGGTCATACTTATTGTCCTTCTCTAGTCTAGCACTCTAAGATATGACTACCAAGAGATGCATTGCTGAAAGATGTGTTTGACAGCATGAGCATCTCCTTTAAAGGTAAAGAAAATCCTAAAACCTACTAAATGTCTTCTGACATCATGAACTTGTCAATCTGTGAGTTTATTTCCATTTTCTTCCTCTTCATGTTTAAACTCTATAGTGACTAGTCCACCTTGCACTATGAAGTTCTATCCCAAGTAATTATCTTAAAACTTTCCTCACTAATGATTGAAGAGATTTCCTCTTCATTCTAGTATTCCAAAATGTGATGAGCCAGCCATATCTCTCCCTAGTTTCTGCTTTTACAATTCAAATAACATAGAAAAGATCCTCACTCTGTCTTTACTTTTGCAAATAAATTTCACAACTTTTACATTTGTCTTCATGGATACCCCCTCCACTCCTCTAATCATTTTACTTGTCCTCTGGACTTTTTCCAGGCCAGTTATGCTTTATCCATTACATACTGATCATTAGATCTTTGTTATTTAACAGAAAAAGAAGGGAGGGCTGGCAGGAGGATCACTTGAGCCCAGGAGTTCAAGACCATCCTGGGCAACATAATGAGACCTCCATCTCTACAATTTTTTTAAATTAGCCAGGCAACGTGGCATGTGCTTGTGTTCCTAGCTACTGAGGAAGCTGCGGCAGGAGGATAGCTTGAGCCCAGAAATTTGAGGGTGCAGTGAGCCATGGTCACACCACTGCACTCCAGAGCCTTACCCTGTCTGAGGAAGAAGGAAGGAAGGGAGGGACGGTGGGAGGGAAAGAAAAAGAAAGAAAGAGAGAGAGAGACAAAGGAAAGAAGAAAGAAAGAAAGAGAAAAAGGAGGGAGAGCTTGGACATAAATAGGCCCATGGTTAATTTGGCTCAATGAGTATTATATCTACTAAACTTTACAAGTTTGGCATTGTTTGAGTGCTCTCATATGTTTTAAGTTCTCTTTTAGTTGAATGACATTTTCACATTATTTCACACTAGCTTTCCACAATTAGGTACCTCATGCTTTACCACCTGGTAATAACTTGTAAGTTGAGAATAACATGTGATAAAAGCTAAACTATTGCTTTTGATCTTCCTCCAGTTAATTTGAATGTGTTTTTCAGATTCTCATGTGAAATTTTTAAAACATACTTTAACCAAAAATTTTCTATAGTCTTTTCATAGTATTGTTCATGTCTACATAAAATGTGAAGGTAGAATTTGTTTTCTTTTAAAAAATTATTTCTCAAAAAGTTGATATTTCTCAATATGCCAATGAACTCTGTAAACTTGTAAGACTGCAGGATTATATTCATTCCATAATCCCATAATTTTAAACATTGGACATCTAATTCAATGTATATTCTAAAATGATGATTAGATTAGGAGATATTATTCTGGCTTGTTCCCAAATAGTCATCATATTATTATCTTATTCCATATTTTAAAAAATCATATGAGCCCACCATAACAATTGTGATGTGGGGAAAATATATTTAAGTATGTAATCTTGGTCATATTTTATGGAATATAACAGCTATATTTGAACCCATTCTGTAGGATGGATTGTACTATTTGTATTAGTTCACTAGCCTTTTAAATGCTCAATGAAATGTTTTAATCATTTTTGTTATTGCTGTTCATTCACAAAGCATGATTTCATCTGTAGTTTCCTTCTTTGAAGGATTTATTGACCTGTGTAAGTTTGGAGTGTTCCTCTAGACACTCTCCACCACATTACTTAAAATATATTTAAAACAGAACTGGTATTAGAGCCCAGTCTCTAAGGAAACCCATTGTTTACATTTGTTTCTTGTACAGATGTGACCCCTCATACCCTACACATTTTATTTTATTATTTGTGCTTCCTTGCCCTTTGGGAGGTGGATATGGGGGAGTGCAGGGAGTATGTCTTATTTCGTATTTTCCATAATTCCTAACTAAGCACATCATAAATATTCATTGAATGGAATGTCAATTTTCTATAATGGTAAAACACTTTGCTCCTATTTGCAATCCTATGGTGATTGAATTAAAACATAATAGCCTTGGTGTAAAACTTCCTCCAAGATATTTTGGAAGCTTAAACCAGCCATATTCTCAGTGTATGTTTTTCCACATAAATATGTATCATCTCAAAGAAATCTATTCAATTAGTCAGGCATGATTTATGCTTAGGAAAACCACATAACCTTTACTCAAATAGATTATGTTAGTGAGAGTGTTAAGTGAGTCTGCCCTTTATTTTTATGCATTTTTTACCAGCCAGTCTTTATTGACACGGGGCACTGAGAGGCCTATCAGGGGATGCTTCTCCTTAGAGCATTTACAGTTTCAAGGCATTCAGAATGCATGTGCAGCTGACTGCAAAGTGCAACCAGGCACACATTCTCTCCTTTGAAAGGCATACGAAAGTCAATTGAGCACAGTAGCCAAAAGGTTTCCACAAAAGATGGAAACAACCCAAATGTCCATCACCAGATGAAGGGATAAACAAATGGGGTATATACATGCAATAAAATATTATTCAGCCATAAAAAGGAATGAAGCTCTGGCACATGCTACAACGCAGATGAACCCAGAAAACATTATGTTAAGTGAGATAAGTCAGACATGAAATGACAAAATATTGTATGATTCCACTTACATGAAGTACCCACAATAGGCAAATTCATAGAGCTAAATAGTACATGAAAGGATACTAGGGACATGTGGGAAGAGGGAATAGTGAGTTATTGCTTAATAGTTACAGAGTTTCTTTTTAGGGTGATGAAACTTCGGAAATAGTGGTGATGGTTGCACAACACTGTGAATATAATTAATGCCACTGAATTGTATATTTTAAAATAGTCAAAATGGAAAATAACATTCCAAAGGTCTTACTGCAATTTGAATAATGATGTAATATATCAAAAAACCATCTTTGTGCATTTTAAATATGCAAACTGCATAGTATATGAGTTATATCTCCATTAAACTGTTTTAAAACAAAGTCACTTGAAGGTTGAAGAGTGCGAACATATGACCCTTTAGTGCTCTTGCTATCCTTTCCTTAAAAGAATACACCTAATGTAGACGATGGCGTGAAGGATGCAGCAAAACCACCATGACACATGTATAACTATGTAACAAACCTGCAGGTTCTGCACATGTACCCCAGAACTTAAAATATAATAAAAAATAACGTTGCTAAAAGTATGAAAAAAAGAATAGATGGAAATAATAATAATAGTAAATGAAAATAAAAGTTGACCAACCTCACTGTAAAAACCTAGGAGGTCTGGGCACATTCTGGGAAATGTGTGGGAATCAATGCCTGGCTGGTACTCCATAATGCCCAATCAACATTCATGCATTTAAACATTTGCAAAATAAGTTTTCCATTGGAAAGACTCATTAAATATATTCCATTTCACCCTCTATCTTGGCAGAGCTGGTCCTGTTTCCAGAATGCCTTTAGGTGTCTGTGATGGATCATTCCTGCCCTGTCCCTACACCCCTCCCCTAGGAACTTTGCAAACTTCAGGGATTGCTTTGTGATCTGAAGGGCCCCCTGGTAGTCTGTGAGCTGTGTGGCTTTGCCAAGATTGCTATCCTGCCAAGTCTTCGGCTTCCAAAAGACTAGCCAGGGCTTCCTCATTTGATGAAAGTACAGAAAAAGGCCATGTGCTTGGCGGACTTGCCCAATTCCCTCTGCTTCATAGAGAAAATAAATCTCTAAAGAGGTTCAAGGGAGAGTTACCATCTGGTCAGACTCCTGGCTTTCTCAATATGGCTCCCAACACTTACTGCCAAGTGTCAGGAGGGCTTCCTGTGCTGGACAGAGGCTGGCGTCGGTGTTCAGTGCCAATATACTAAAGTCAGATGGGAGCCTTATGAGGTGGGGATCGTCAGACTGGTTTCAACCTGCAGTCTTGTCACTGCCACTGGCACATTCACAGAAGGGTCAACATTTCAGCAATAAAAGTTGGAACAGTTTCATAGCTGGCCCTATCATTGCAGACTATCTGTTAATTTCTTGAAGAATCTGTGAGACATCCAACTAAAAACCTACCCAATAACACTGAGTAATCCAGCACTGTGCATCCTAGATGACTCAGAGGCAGCACCATTGGAAAAAGCTGCAGAACTGTTTTTATAGTGCAGACACTTTCTTTGCAGCTACTTTGGCCAGCTTCCTGCACACTCAGATCTTCAATTCTAAAAGCCAAGCCAGTTTTTCTTTTTGTTCAGGGCTATTCAGGCTATAAAAGTTCACATCTAGTAAGAAACTTTTGTTTGAGAGAAAATGGTGATCTGAAACGTGGGCACTTATTGCATTATTAGATGAACATTAAAGATCTGGTTGGTTTAAACATTAATCCGTGTTTCCTCATTGATGTTTTGTCTTTAATATCTAAGATTAGCAATAATAATAAATGTCTAAATATTGAACTATACTAATATTTCATATTTTTATGAAGATTGGAAGTCACTGATAGGGTATACAAATTTTGAACCAAAAAAGGTCAGTATCACTTTTTGGAACTCCATGAGCGAATTTGCTATTTTTATTATTGTCCTTTATGTTTATAAGTAAAGCCAGTACATGAATATTTTTCTTTTCTAACTAAAGACTCTCTTCTATAAGTTCTCCAGGGAAGCAAAACATCTGTATGCAGTTGTCCTTCAAACCAAATTCTTGAGCACTGCATGCCACAAACCAAGCTTCAAGATCACACCCATCCGTGAGTGATTTCTTGTAGCTGGGCTGTGCTGCTGTCCCTTCAAATTCAACATCACCACCCTTCCTTGGCTTTCTCCCTGTCTTTTAACATATGCCTAGTATTCTTCATCTCCCTTCAAAAGCTGGGAGTCCCTAAGACACTCCTTACTCCTTCTGCCTCTCTGTCAAGCTGGGGATAGGTTCCTGTTGGTCTTGTCCTCGTTCTATCTTTCTCATGGTTACAGTCCCCCTTATTCTATCACATGGATAACTACAAATTCTATTGCTTTCCATCATAGTTTTTACCTATACATATGTCTTACTGAGTGTTTCCAAAACTTACTTTTACTACATCTGCTATAAAATATTAATAGGACAAGAAAGAAAATGAAAGGAGGACAGTAAAAAGGGGAGGGGAAGAGGAGGGGAGGAAGAGAGTGGAGGGGAGGGGAAAGGAGAGAAGGGGAGGAGAGAAGAGAGGAGAGGAGAAAAGGAGAAGAAAGAAAAGCAGGAAGGAAGAGAGAGAGAATTCCTTATTGCTCTAGGTATCCTATAGAATAAAGTGAAAATATACAGATATATTACTCAAATCCATTTTGCATGCACCTCTTTACTTTGCTACCCACCATCTCCCTTGGCAAGAAGACCAAGAAGGCACCCTTTCTACTAAGTTCCTCCATTCCTCTGGTTATCACCTTTCTGAAACAAACAAACAAGCAGACACACCTTTCTTGGCCATCCCAAACCACTGTCTTTGTGCCTCTAAGACCTTGTAGATTTCACTGAAGGTGTAGCTTTTATGATACATTTTGTTATTCTTTATTTTATTCTGATACTATTTGTGTTTGTATTTATATGTCCTGCATGCCGAGCTAGACGTTGAATTGCCTGAGATGGTGTCTAGATCCTGGCACCCTCAATGGCTAATACACGGCTCTCTGTTTATTCATATTGATCAACAATTTCATTAGATCTCTGATGTACTTACTGGGTATTGTGCTAGGCCTGAGGATGTTGCGGGTGAATAAGACATTATCTATTCTCCTTGAAGTTATAGCTTATTGAAGAAGAAAGATATGGATTGTTAAAACTGCAGGATGTGTAAGTAATGAAGTTTGCAGTACTACACACGTGTACGTTACCAGGTGACTGTCTTAGTCTATCTCTGCTGCTCTAACAGAATAACCAAGACTGGGTAATTTATAAACAACAGGAATTTGCTGCTCACAGTTCAGGAGGCTGAGAAGTCCAAAATCAAGGTTCCTACAGGTTCAGTGTCTGGCAACGGCCTGTTCCTCATAAATGGTGCTGTCTAGTATCCTCATCTGGCAAGACACAAGAGCAAAAAGCTAGCTTCTATGCTAGCTCTCCTAGCCCTCTTGTAAAACACTGATCAGTCGTGAAGGTGGAGAACTCATGACTTAATCGTTTCCCAAAGGCCCCATGTTTTAACATCAACACAATGGGGATTACGTTTCAACATGAATTTTTGAGGGGACACAGATTCAAACCACAGTCGGGACCAAACCTAGTTAGGGCAGCCCAGGAAAGCTTTATGAAGAAATGATATTTAAACTGAGATCTGAAAGGTGAACAGTAAAAAGTTAATAACTGGTAATATTTCTCTAATTAAAAAAAAAACACAGGATGAATTGACTTTAAAGAGCTTGACAAAAGGTCAGAGAGGGATTTAGAGCTTCGACCAATTTTTAGTTATGGCAGTTTCAATGTAAGTGAAGGACAATTAGTAAAAGAAATAGTATTTTATTTGATTTACAGCTTCTCTAAAACCTTCCTCAAGAATAAAGATGATTGTGTGTGTTGGTCTTTCTGTGGTTTAGATATTTTGTTTTTTGTTTCTTTTCTCTATACTGAAATAAGCAGCTCCAGTTCAGCAGCCAGATTTGGAGACAAAATTGGAATTCTGAGTGAAATAGACCAAAAAACAAGAATTGAAGTAATGGAAGCAGGAACTTAAAGCAGAAGGCTATGCCAGGACCAGGGCTAAGAGAAATCACAGTCGACAGATAGATGGGAGACTCCCACGGCTAAGCCCACAGTCAGGGCAAATGAAACCAGGCTAGTCTATGAAACAGATAACCGACTGATGGTTAAAAGACAAAACGAATGTTTTCTGGAGGCATCTGCTTTAAACACCAGCTCTTATCTGAGTCTAACCATTTCAGTTGGTCCCGTTGCCTTTATTTTCACCCAATGTGTTTGTGAAGATGACATGAATTAATCAACATAAAAGTTCTTTGAGAATGTAAGGTCTCCAGAGATAAAAGGAACTCGTGTCTATCATCTTCCTTTGTGTGCCACAATACAGGGGTTTCTATCTTCTCTTCAAAGTATATGAAAAAGCAATAATTAATCATGGCCTCAACAGCAATGTGCACCAGTAAATGATTTACTAAAATTATATGAAGATTCATAAAGACATAAATAAGGGGGAAAACAATATTCACAGAATCTTTCCTGTAGCTGTGTGAGAAGCCCATGACTGGTGGAAGTAAAGTGCTTCTTGGTTCTTCCCAAAAATACATAAAGGAATGAGGAGAAAGCCTTGGAGCCGACACTAATACAATATGAGACAATGCGATCTCCCAAATAACCGGTTTGCCTCTTATAAAATGTCTGCAAATTATTACATTGACTTGAGGGAAACTCAAAGTGAATGACTACAGACAGACCACTGAGGACCTCCTCTCCCTGTGTAGCTTATTTTCGATAAGTGGATACAGATAGATCTAGAAAGTGAGGCTTCTAGAATACCCTAAAAAGCAGACCAGGGAATGTTATTTCCTCCTATTTTCTGAGATGGTATATAAGGCAATGCTTTATCGAAAGGAATTTAAGAATGGCAGAACCCTGTTTTCAAATGAGATGTATATGGAACTCACATAAAAGCAGGTAATATGAGGCATACCCTGGTTAGAGCTGGTGATTACAGACAACAACCCGCTCTTTCCTCAGCTGGGCTCCTTGATGGTGTCACTGCTCCTAGGTCCTCTCCTAGCAAACACACAACTTCCCAGGGGCTTAAACCCATGTCAGTCTATATCCTTCTGGAAGCCAGAGCACATTGCAAAGTCTGGAGTTGCATTCCCATGGTGGGTAAACTTAGTATGAAAAAAAAAGTGTATCTCAGTGGAGCAATATTAGAATGGTAGTCCTATCAGAGCTGTGGATCAGAAGGGGTGAACATGATTGAGTTTAGCAGAAAATGAACACGGGAAGATGGGGCCTGCTCTAACTTCAGTTACCAGAAAGCAGGTTTTCAAACCTGGACCAAAATGAATTACAATATACTGAGATTTTCCATGATAATTAAATTTTCATGCTTTCTTGTTAGGCATATAAAATAGCTTTATTTTATATTTTCGGTTTTTTGTATGTGTCATAATATCCCCAGATATAAGGATATGTATTCAGAGCTTAATATAAAGACATAAAATATGTCAGAATTCAAAATTAGATATTATAGCAAGATTTAGCCAATAACTAGTAAGAATCTAACATAGAAAAAGTAGAGATAAAACTTTAATGTGGGAAGATGGCGAAATAGACACAATTCTGGTGCACAACACCCAGTGAGAGAGACACAGAAATCGAGGGATCTCTGAGCTCCAACCAAGGTACCAGGTGCATTTCAATGAGTCTGGTCGGATGGTGAGCAAAGCCCAGGCAGGGCAGACTGAGGTGGGGAGGGGTGCCGCTTCACCCAGAAAGTGCATCTGACTGGCAAGTCAGAGGCTCCCACTCTGGCACTCCAGTCCAGATATAGCACTTGCCCCAAGGACTCAGCAATACAGAGAACAGGGGACCTATGCCAGTCAAGCACCGGGAATTGCAAGTACTGAGTTGAATAATAATCCAGGACAGTGTCCTGGATTGGTGCACAAATCTAAGCAAATACATAAGCCTGTAAGCCAGCTGGGAGAGCCTGCAGACCGAGCTATCGCCCCCTCCTACTGCCCAGAGAGAAAGGAAGCTGAAAGCAGGAAGACAGAGAGAGCAGCTGGGTGGGCCTCTCCCCCATGACCGGAGAGTGAGGGAGGTGACAGCAGGGAGACAGTGCAGATGGGTAGGTGCCTACCCTTCCCCACAAACCCCAGAGGGCTGAAGCACTAACTCTAGTGGGTTACTCAGCCAGTGCCTCAGTCTGAGCTGAACCCTGAATGATCCAGCCCTGTAGAGGAAAGACAACCCACCATTAAAGAGGTGGGACTAGGCTTTATGTTTTAACAAAAAACACAGGAAGCCTGTTTAGAAACAGGATGGTGTTCTTGACTATTGAGCAGCACCCCCAGGTCAGCGGAAGAGTCGGGCCTAACCTCCCAGTGTAAACAAAAAAGACAGGAAGCTTACCTAGTAAACTGAAGGAGTCCCTAGAAACCCAGTAGCACCTCCACAGGCAGACAAGTGACCTCATCAAGCAGCTCCCTGAGATCACAGCCAGGTAAATCCATGAAGATGAGAAAAAACCAGCACAAAAAAGATGAAACCATCAAAGACCAGACCACCTCTTCTCCTTCAAGGGATCACAACTCCTCAACAACACGGGAACACAACATGACCAAGAAAGAGAGCCACGGACTCACAGAAAAAGGCTTCAAAAGGTGGAAAATAACAAACTTTTCTGAGCTAAAGGAACACATTCTAACCCAATGCACCGAAACCAAAGAACTTGAAAAAAGGTTAGATGAAATGTTAACTAGAATAACCAGCTTAGAGAAGAACATAAACGACTTGATGGAGTTGAAAAACACAGCACAAGAATTATGTGAAGCAAACACACATTTTAATAGCTGAATCGATCAAGCAGAAAGGATATCAGAGACAGAAGATCAACTCAATGAAATAAAAAGAGAAGGAAAGACAAGAGAAAAAAGAGTGAAAAGAAATGAACAAAACCTCCCAGAAATATGGGATTATGTGAAAAGACCTAATCTACGCTTGATAGGTGTACCTGAGTATGACAGGAAGAATGAATCCAAGCTGGAAAACACGCTCCATGATATTAACCAGGAGAACTCCCCAAGCCTAGCAAGGCAGTCCAACATTCAAATCTAAGAAGTACAGAGAACTCCACAAGGATATTCCTCAAGAAGGGCAACCCAAAGGCACATAATGGTCAGGTTCACCAGGGTTGAAATGAAGGAAAATTGCTAAGGGCAGCCAGAGAGAAAGGTCAGGTTACCCACAGAGGGAATACAATCAGACTCACAGCAGATCTCTCAGCAGAAACCCTACAAGCCAGAATAGAGTGGGGGCCCATATTCAACATCCTTAAAGAAAAGAGCTTTCAATCCAGAATCTCATATCCAGCCAGACTAAGCTCCATAAGTAAAGGAGAAATAAAATCCTTTAAGGACAAGTAATTACTGAGAGATTTCATCACCACCGGACCTGCCCTACAAGAGCTCCTGAAAGAAACACTAAGCACAGAAAGGAACAAGTACCAGCCACTGCAAAAGCAAACCAGTGGGCAAAGATCAAAAATGCAGTGAAAAAAATGAGTCAACTAACGGGCAAGAAAACCAGCCAGTAACAAAATGGCAGGATCAAATTCACACATAACAATATTAACATTGAATGTAAACAGCCTAAACACCCCATTCAAAAGACACAGACTGGCAAACTGGATAAAAAGTCAAGATCCATAAATGTGTTGTATTCAGGAAATCCATCTCACATACAAAGATACACATAGACTCAAAATAAAGGGATGAAAGAAGACTTAACAGGCAAATGGAGAAGAAAAAAAGGAGAGTTTGCAATCCTAGTCTCTGATAAAATGGACTTCAAACCAACAAAGATCAAAAGAGACAAGGAAGGGCATTACATAATGGTAAAAGGATCAATCCATCAAGAAGAGCTAACTATCCTAAATATATACGCACCCAACACAGCAGCACCCAGATACATAAAGCAAGTTCTTAATGATCTAAAATGAGATTTAGACTCCCACACAATAATAGTGGGAGACTTCAACACTCCACTGTCAATATTAGACAGATCAATGACACAGAAAATTAGCAAGGACATCCAGGACTTGAATGCAGAGCTGGACCAAGCAGACCTAATAGAAATATACAGAATGCTCCACCCCAAATCCACAAAATATACATTTTTCTCAGCACCACAGCACACTTACTCTAAAATTGACCACATAATTGGAAGCAAATCACTCCTCAGCAAATGCAAAAGAAGAGAAATCATGACAAACAGTCTATCAGACCTCAGCACAATCAGAACTCAGGATTAAGAAACACACTCAATTCTCACAACCACTTGGAAACTGAACAACTTGCTTTGAGTGCGACTGAATAAACAATGAAATGAAGGCAGAAATAAAGATGTTCTTTGAAACCAATCAGAATGAAGACACAACTTACAGAATCTCTGGGACACCTTTAAAGCAGTGTTACGAGGGAAATTTATAGCAATAAATGCCCACATGAGAAACAAGGAAAGATCTAAAAATGACATCCTATCATCAAAATTGAAAGAACTAGAGGAGCAAGATCAAAAAAACTCAAAAGGTAGAAGACAAGAAATAACTAAGATCAGAATTCAACTGAAGGAGATAGAGACACAAAAAAACCCTTCAAAAAAATCAATAAATCCAGGAGCTGGTTTTTTGAAAGAATTAACAAAATAGACTGCTAGCTGGACTATGAAAAAAGAAAAGAGAGAATAATCAAATAGATGCAATAAAAAAAGATAAAGGGGATATCACCACTGATCCCACAGAAATACAAACTGCCATCAGAGATTACTGCAAACAGCTCTATACACATAAACCAGTAAACCAGGAAGAAATGGATAAATTCCTGGACACTTGTAATCTACCAAGACTACACCAGGAGGAAGTTGAAACCCTGAATAGACCAATAACAAGGGCTGAAGTTGAGGCAGCAATCAACAGCCTACCAAACCAAAAAAGGCCCAGGTCCAGACAGGTTCACAGCTGAATTCTACCAGACATACAAAGAGGAACTGGTTCCATTCCTTCTGAAACTATATCAAACAATACAAAAAGAGGGAATCCTCCCTAACTCATTTTATGAGACCAGCATCATCCTGATACTAAAACCAGGCAGAGACTCAACTAAAAAAGAAAACTTCAGGCCAATATCCATGATAAACATCAAT
This sequence comes from Cheracebus regulus, assembly GCA_963574635.1. Classification (NCBI taxonomy): domain Eukaryota; kingdom Metazoa; phylum Chordata; class Mammalia; order Primates; family Pitheciidae; genus Cheracebus; species Cheracebus regulus. Next base: position 32,810 of record CAUYQU010033056.1, read on the forward strand.
GCAAAAATCTTCAATAAAATACTGGCAAACTGAATGCAACAGCACATCAAAATGCTTATCTATCACGATCAAGTCTTCATCCTGGGGGGGTGCAAGGCTGGTCCAACCTATGCAAGCCCATAAATGTAATCTATCACATAAACAGAACCAAAGACAAAAACCACATGATTATCTCAATAGATACAGAGAAGGCCTTCAACAAAATTTAACAGCCCTTCATGCTCAAAACTCTAGGTATCGACGGAATGTATCATAATATAATAAGAGCTATTTATGACAAACCTACAGCCAATATCATACTGAACTGGCAAAAGCTGGAAGAATTCCCTTTGAAATCAGGCACTAGACAAGGATGCCCTCTCTCACCACTCCTATTCAATATAGTATTGGAAGTTCTAGCCAGAGCAATCAGGCAAGAAAAAGAAATAAAGCATATTAAATTAGGAAAGGAGGAAGTCAAACTGTCTCTGTTTGCAGACAACATGATTGTATATTTAGAAGACCCCATTGTCTCAGCCCAAAATCTCCTGAAACTGATAAGCAACTTCAGCAAAGTCTCAGGATACAAAATCAATGTGCAGAAATCACAAGCATTTCTATACACCAATAACAGACTAACAGAGAGCCAAATCATCACAGAACTCCCATTCA
>CAUYQU010033059.1:0-26705 GCA_963574635.1 Cheracebus regulus
TTGTTTGGTTGTGGAATTCTTTATTTCCGTTTCACGCCCCCCACATAGCGTTCTGGTTTGGTTTGTTTTTTTTTTTTTTTTTTTTTTTTTTTTTTTTTTTTTTTTTACGTTAAAATTAATTTCTTTACTGATATAATTGAATTTTAAATCCTGAGAAGAAAGAAGGGAGAATGGCGCTGCGTGTCTAGCGCCCCCAGCCACTGGCCCAGCACGCGCATGGCATCTGTGCATCCAGACACCGGGCATGACATGCCCACCCCGGAGGGGAGACGCAGCAGGCCAGTGTTCCCAGAGCCTGCTCGCAACTCCTTCTACTGCAGGACAGCAGCAGGGCCAACAGCCAGCCTGCGGGAGGCGGGACTTCGGCCCAGATGCAAGAGCAGCTGCAACCCGGCACCAACCAACAGGTGAGTGTCGGGAGAAAGAACACCATCTGGTCACCCCTGTGGCATGCAGCACAGTCTCTCCTGCTCTCTGGAAGGCCTCAGACTCAGCACCCCCAGGATGGCAGACACTCCCTGCCTGGCCACTATGCCACCAAGAGCGCTTCTGCCATGTGGCAGAGACACGCGCGTTGCCTGGCCGCCTGTGGCATGTGCAGAAGCCCACAGGGACCGAGCTGGCCCAGTGGAGGCAGGGTGCAGGGTGCAGACTTTCAGAAGCTCCGGCCCCAGCTGCCGCCTCACAGTCTCTCCCACCATGGCGCTCAGCAGGTGGTGACCTTATGGACATTTCACAAACAAGTCAGCAGCCGGTGGTATGGGCTTCCTGGAGCTGCAACCATCTCAAACACAGACTGGAAGGCCCTGCGGTTGAGCTCCTCCTCTATCTGGTGTCTGTAAAAGTCTGTGGCGACCAGGCAGAAGAGGTTCACATCCACCAGCTCCAGCTTGCCCATCCTGCTGATGACGTGTGGGAGGATCGCCACAACCCATGGGCTGGTGGACGCGCTGACGAAGAAGCTGGAGAGGCTCCACGTGGCCATGGCAACTGGGGTCCTCTGCGTGAAGTTGGAGAGGGACAGCATGACCCAGTCCCGGACCATGGACGACTGCCCGGTGCTGTGCAGAGTCTGCAACACCTTGTACACCACGGTGGCCATGAACTGGGGGTATGGCTGCTGGTTAGACAGAAACTCTCCAGTGACTTTGTTCATGATGTCCTGGGGTGGGAAGAAGTCATCTAGAAACTGGGGCAGGATCCTGGCCACCACTCTGGCTTCACAGGGAAAGCCTTTCCTGATCCTATCAAAAAGAACAGATACCCTTTCCATAGCAACAATCACTGACTCGCTGACTGGGGCTGCAGGATTAGGGTCTGAGGTTCTACCAGGACTGATCTTCTCCTTTCCTGTGTACATGCAAGTGAGCATCAGGCCCAGGGCCGCCATAGCCCGGGTAACACAGCAGTACCTGTGTTATCCAATTTAATTCTCACACTGTATCTGTCAGATGAGGAAACCGCTGTTGGAGAGGTTAATTAACCTCTTTCTCTATCTCACTGACTTACTGTGAGGCCAAATGAGAACAAGTGTCTGAAATAGGGTTGCCGACTTCCACAAATAAAAATACAATATGCCCAATTAAATTTGAGTTTTAGATAAACAATATTTTTTTTTAGTCTAAGTAGATCTCAAATGTTTTGTCTGACAACTCAAGTTTGAAGCCATTTTATCAACCATGAAGTATCATTTAGAGTTTTATTGGGTTGTTTGGCTTATTAGTAAGAAGTTTTTCTGTATTATGAATATTAACCTTCTGACATGTGTCCTAAATATTTTTTCTAGTTGTGTTTTATTTTTTACTTTGTTTCCTGTGTTTGTTGAACAGAAGTTTTTAATTTTTACGTTGCCACATATTCTAATCTTTTTCTTTATGGCTTATGGGATTTGTGCCATGCCTACACGTTTCCATCCAAAGACTGTGCAAGTATTCATCAGTGCTTTCTTTGAGTACTTTTATGGCTGCAGTTTTTAATGTCTAAAGCATCTGGAATTTATTTGGGGGGGGTGATGGCCTTATCCCCTCCAAATAGCTAGCCAGTTGTTCCAATAGTGTTCAATAAATTACCTTTTCCTTTCTTGTTTGAAAATATCCTTTATCATAGACTGAATTCTGAGATTTACATGTCGATGTTTCTGGCACCTCTAATCTGTTCCACTACTTTGTCTTTTCCTTTCTTAGTGACACTATTAAAAGAATTGCAAATGTACAGCATGTTTTATTATCTGGGAGAGCTACTTCTTTCTTGTTTTCTTTCTAAGGATTTCCTGTTTATTCTCACCTTTATGTTCTTTCAGATTATTTTAGAATTATTTTCATCAAGTACCCAAAACACTTGATTTTGGGTTTGACTAATGTTGGGTAGAATTTTCAGAAGAGTTTAGAGAGAAAGGACCTCTTAACAATACTGCACGTGCCTATCCAAAAACAAAGGATATCTCTCCATTTAGTTTCCTCTTTGTGTTTAGAAGTATTTTCTTTATGTAAGCTCTGCACAATTCTTATTAAATTTATTCTTAGTATTTGATATTCCATTGACATATTTTATTTGATTATTGTTTTTGCACAAGGTGTTTTTTCTCTTCTCTTTCCTTTTGTCTTTCTTTCCCTCCCCCTCTCTCCCTCTCTTTATTTTCTTTCTTTCTTTCCTCCCTCCCTCTCTCTCTTTCTTTTCTTTTTCCATTTTTTTTGACAGGTTCTCATTCTGTTACCCAGGCTGGAGTACAGTGGTGTGATCATAGCTCACTGAAGCTTCAAAATCCTGGGCCCAACGGATTTTCCTGCCTTAGCCTCCGGAGTAGCTGGGACCATGGGCATGTGCCACCGTGCCTGGCTAATGTTTGTATTTTTTGTGGAGATAGGGTCTTGCTATGTTGCCCAGGCTGGTCTTGAACAGCCTAGGGTCAAGCAATCCTCCCGATTCTGCCTCCCAAAGTGCTGGGATTACAGGGGTAAGCCACCACAGCTGGCATGTGTAGTTTTATTAATGGGAAGAAGACAGGAATGGCAAAGAGGGAAAGAGAGATAAAGGCAAATTTGATCAACCTCATAGTGTTGCCTTTGTCTTCCTAAGAGATTCCAGGGAAGTTTCAATTCAGGATGGTGACACCCCTAAAGGAAAGATGTATGTTTAAGGACACCGTTTTAAAAACTGGAGAGTCAGAAGAACCGGGTACAATTCTCCCACATCGTTCTATGAAAACAGACGATGTCTCAAGTAAGGAGAGGCCTGGAGCACAAGGACTGGGCCCTGCCCAGAAGCTTCCGCCATCTTTGCCACACCCGCCATCTTTAGCCCCAACCATGCCAGGCATCCCGTTGGCTCTCAGGAAAAGCCCTGCCCCTTCCTGCTGAGTTTTCAGTTCCGGTTCAGAGGGGCCAGTGTTCTCTGGAAATTTTCTCTTCCACTTTTCCTCTTTGGGCTTCTTTCATGATAATTTGCTCCTCTGAAGGGAGTCTGGCATCTCCCTGACAAACCCGTTTGCTGAAAGATTTACATTTTCGATTTCCTCGCCCATTTTCTGACTGCATACATAAAAGAGAATTGTAAATGTTTAGAAAAATCAAAGTTCATCTTAGACACCTGCAGTTCCACCCAGTTAGTATTCTTGATGGTTCATGCCAGAAGAGAGGTTGAAGAAATGAAGTGGAATAACCTGGCCATTTTCTTGCGGAGGTTTTCCAGACTATTTCCTCTCATTCTTGGAGTAGCTTCAAATTCTCAGGGCAGTTGGGAAGCTTGTCAGACAGCGCTCCCTGCTTTCCTGTGGCTGGAGGTAGCCCTGGGAGCCCCCTCACCACTCCTCCTGGGTGTAAGTGCCAGGGGAGGAAGAGCAAAGACAGTGGCCTTGCCTCAGAGTAAGTGCTGAGGCTTGGAACCTTGGCCTGGCCATGCTTAGGGGCTGGCGTTCGACATGTCTACTAGACACTGCCTTCTCCACCATGCCACAGTGCAGTTCCTCTTGCTAGACCCTGTCCCTGGCCCACCATCCTTCTCTGCCTATTCCTTTTCCTTCCGTCTTTCCTTCCTCCCTTTCCTTCCCTCTCCCCCTTCCTTCTTTCCTTCCTTTTCTTCTTTCTCTTTCTTTCTTTTTCTATTTCCTTCTCTTTCTTTTTTTTGTTTTCTTTCTCTCCCTCTTTCTTTTTTCTCTTTTTCTTTCTTTCCTTTCATTCTTTCCTTCTTTCTTTCTTTCCCTCCTTCCCTCCCTCCCTCCATCTCTGCTTGCTTTCTTTTCTTTCTTTCTTTCTTTCTTTTTCTTTCTTTCTCTCTCTTTCTTCCTTTCTCTTTCTTTTCTTCCTTCTTTCTCCCTCCCTACCTTTTTTTTCTATTTTTTGTTCTTTTCTTTCTAGAGTCTTGCTTTGTCACCCAGGCTGGAATACAGCGGTGTGATCTCAGCTGACTCCAACCTTTGCCTCCAAGGTACAAGCAATTCTCCCACCTCAGTCTCCCAAGTAGCTGGGATTACAGGCCCATACCACCATGTTTGGCTATTTTTTTGGGTTTTTAATAGAGACAGGGTTTCACTATGTTGCCTAGGCTGGTCTCCAACACCTGACCTCAGGTGATCCACCTGCCTCGGCCTCCCAAAGTGCTGGAATTACAGGCATGAGCTGCTGCACTACACCAGGTCTCTGGGTATTCCTTTTCTTTCATTTAGAACCTGTGGGGTGCCAGTGGCTCTGCAAAGAGCATTCAAGGCTGAGGAAGGCTGCAGCTCTTGACAATTAGCAAACATTTGAGTGTTAATAAATTCACACTCAGAAAAAGCATAAGCTGCATTGTCATTTCCATTTTTTCCAATGGGCAAACACAAATGCTGAGAATCTCAGGGCTGTCCCTAAAATTTGAAGATGTGGAAGGGAATGCACTTACTAGTCTCAAAGAGGACCAGTCCTAGACTCATGTTCTTGGCCCATTGCAGGAAATACTTGCTGAGTGAGTCAGGACTTCTAGGCTGAGTGACGCTTATCTGTGGACCACTGACGATGAAAGCTGATTGCACAACTCTCTACAGGTTCCTTGGTCATTGACTTTCAAACCACCCCAACCCAGATTGCTAAGAGAGCTGCACTATTCAAGTTCACATCACATTGCCTTAAAAATCCTGTGCTGTTCCTATAAGCACACCTACAACTTGTCCTTGAAAATGGAAAGCTCTATCCCATAAAATAAGTTTCTTCTTTGAAGTGCCCCGCCAGAACACTTCAAGAGAAGCCTGAACTGTAATGATCAAAATTTCCCATACTTCCCACATCCCGGTTAGGAAGGAGTGGACCACATCATGATTTCCCCAGGGCTTATATAAGACATATTTCTATTTTTTGCTTTTCATGTAAAGGAAGGACAGTTTTTGGTCATCTTAATCCTCTGGGCAGAGACCAGGAAGAAAAGACCCTATTCTCCAATTCTTTTCCCTGTTAGACACAGTTCCTTTGAAATACCTTTCCAGAAACTTGATTTCAAATGTTGATTCTATATACTCCAAGAGACTGCTGGCATCCACAGCTGCAGTCTTCATTGAATGATGCTTCAAGAGACAATTAGCAAGAGCTTGAGACTGTTTTGATTGCATGGAGAGTTGGGTTGGGCAATTTGTGCTATAACAGGGTCTCAACAGTATAGTAAGTTTGGAAACACCAAAGTTAAAGAAAAGAATGAATTCTGGACAAGGACCCCTTGGTATCCTATCCCTGGTACATTCACAGTGCTCTTTCTTTTTGGCCGACCTACACACCATTCATGGGTCCCAATTTTATGCAAGCTTCCTTTCCTTCCGCCCAGCCTATAAAAATAAGAGCATTTGAGAATTCCAAGGCAGGGTGATAGGGGGGAGAATCTCATGGCTCCTCCCCCTCTCCCAGCATTGTAAATTTTTATTGCTTCACAGTTCATGATCTTGCTCTTTCCCCCCAACTCTCACCACCATCCTTCTGTTCACGCAGGTCCTATGGGACACAATCTGGAGGGGGATTCATGTTCCTTTGGAATAGCCACTGGATGAAGATAGGCTCAACCAAACGCCCAGTTAGGAATATCCCTGCCCCCTTCAACCTTCCCTCCATCTGGCTTAATACAGAGCAATTTCAAGGCTTGCTACAGCTAAGGCTTGGGGTGTTTCCTTGATTTCTGTTTTTCATCTGTTGTACATTCCCCAAGAACAGTCTAGGGATAAGAGTCAGGTAGCAACAATGCAGTGAGTCTCTGAGACCAAAAGATAATTGAAAAATCCCAGTAAGTCCATTCCCTTTGGCCTTGAGTTCACATATGGTCACCACATTAGAGACCTTGTCCAAAAGACCAGCTTGGGACATGGGGTGGGGTTGATTTCTGTCATTAACACAGCTACACCTTCCCCCAAGTCAATGGGCAATCAGGCTCTGTGTACTCTGATTCATAGCAGGTCTGACCATGTCACTGGTTTTAACCCAACATGATGTCCTTTCTAGAACAGTCCTCACTTTAGGAGATAAAGTAGCTGTCTTCATGAGTGATTGCTTCCAGACTCAATGAAGAGAAACTCATGTGTTTGAAATGCCTGCCATTCTTCTCCATTTCACCATAAAGTAGCCAACTTAATTTTGCACAATACTGTTTGATAACAACCATGTGTGTGTGTCTTCTGTATTTATATACTCAGGAAAGGACCTACTTGGGCAGTGTGAGATGATTTCACAAGAAAAATGGAACCAGATGTGACTCCTTTCTATTTGGCTCTTAAAAACTCAAGCAATCTAATTCCCAGGGTCAGCCTTTGCCCAGGTTTTCAGTTACCTTGCAGAAGAGGATCCTTTTACACTGCGCTGTTTGCTTTTCCAAGGTACCTGACAAGCAGAAGGAGGCAAAAGATTTTAGGGCGTTTGTTCTCAGCTTAGCACTTTCCAACAGTTCCAGGCCTAGAGATTCGGTGGGACAGACTGTTTCCTCTTTTGGAATAATAGAACATGCCTGTTCAGTAGTAGACTTCCCCACCTTTAATTCAGTCATTCTTCCAACTTCCCAGAATGCACAAGCACTTTGGGCCTGGAACCCAAGATCAGATAGTGCTAAAGTGACTCATTCAAAACTCCAAAGCCAAGGAGGTGGGCAGGACTGACATCAGAGAAGGGCAGGTTTTTCTCTTTTCATCTTGGCTCTCCTTTTCCTAAACAAACAAACTTTCATCCCAACTTGTGCCGGTAGGCCTGCCATGTACAGTGGTACAGTTTCTGCACTGCACAAAAGTGCTCAGCCAAGGGAGAAATTAGGGACCAAAATGCAGTCTATGCTTATCAAGCCATGTGCTCCAGAAAGGGATACATCTAACTAGAAGATGTGTGTGTGGGTATGCAGCACCCCCCCCACACCCCCCAAAAGGGATTAACTGCTCACCAAGTTGGCAACCCTGCAAGTGCATCTTTGCAGCAGTGTATTTTTCTTTTTTCTTTTTCTTTTTTTTTTTTTTTTTTGAGACAGAGTCTAACTCTGTTGCCAGGCTGGAGTACAGTGGCACAATCTCGGCTCACTGCAACCTCTGCCTTTTGAGTTCAAGCAATTCTCCTGCCTCAGCCTCCCAAGTAGCTGGGACTACAGGTGCACACCACCACACCCAGCTAAGTTTTGTATTTTTAGTAGAGACGGAGTTTCAGCATGTTGGCCAGGATGGTCTCAATCTCTTAACCTCATGATCCACCCGCCTTAGTCCCCCAAAGTGCTGGGATTACCAGCACTTTATCACAGTGAGCCACCATGCCCGGCCAGCAGTGCATTTTTCTAAGAAGCAGCATGTGCTACTGGTACCTTGCATACAGGTGACAGCCTGAGATACTAATAAATATACAAACCCCAGAGGATGTGTCATCTACTCCTGTGTATATCAGTACTGTTCAATGAGCCACACTCCTGCATTCAGCCCCAAGATAAATCATCTAGAGAGGCTTTAGACCCAGGATAGCAGCTATTTGTCATTCGTGCTACAACTCCTATGGCAGTTGTGACTAATCAGTCCTGGAATTCTTTCATACTCAGCCCAAATTTGTCACAACCCTTTTCCACTCAGTGCACAGTCTGCTCAATTGCTACCAATTGAACAGAGCTGGCATTCAAGAGGTCACCTGTCTGCCGTCTGTCCCAGCTACCTCTTGCCACCATAATGCTGCATAGCAAACTACCCACAACGCAGTGGCTGAAGACAGGGATCATTTATCTTTGTTCTCCCATCTCTGTGGGAGCTGTGCTTTGGTCGATCGAGGCTGAAGGCCAAGAGTGCCCTGCTTCGAGCTGCCGTCCAGCTAGGCTAGTCTTCTTGCTGTGAGTTGGACTTGAGTCTGCTCAATGTGTATCCATTCTGGATTCTGTGCCGAAAGGCCAGCAGCCAGCCAGGGGCCATCATTCTCATGGCAAGAGAAGAGGCACAGGAGGGCAAGACCAGCCACACGAGCACATTTTCAGTCCTTGCTTACGTCACATCCACTAATGCCTCATTGACTGTAAGTGATGCCGCTGAACCCAAAGTCAGGGGGTGAAAAGGATGCCCTCCCACTGCAACACGAAGGCCAGGGTGGAGAACTGTGAGAAGGGCCGGGCATGGTGGCTCATGCCTGTACACTTTGCACTTTGTGAGGGCAAGGCAGGAGGATCATTTGAGCCCAGGAGTTTGAGACCAGCCTGGGTAACATAGTGAGACCGCCCATCTCTGCAAAAATAAAAAAATTAGCCAGGCACGGTGGCACAAACCTGTGGTCCCAGCTACTTGGGAGGCTGAGGTGGGAGGATCGCTTGAGCCCAGGAAGTCAAGGCTGCAGTAAGCTATGATGGTGCCGCTCCACTCCAGCCTGTGTGACAGAGTGAGACCCTGTCTCAAAAAAAAAGAGAAAACACACACACACATACACACACACACACACAAATGTGAGCAAGCCTTGGAGCTGCCACGCCATCTGTGCCATAGGCAAAGGGGCAGGAGAAGTAACCACATCTGGTGTGATGGTCCCTGCTCGGCTGGTGCTGCTATAAAATTGTCATTAAACCCACTGTCCCTAGACAGCCATCAACCTCTTGGCCTAGGAAAGGGGGATAACGGGGAAGGCTGAACTTCAGAGCCCAGGATGAGGGAGAGAGGGACTCTTTATTTAGTCCAGCAGGTGAGCCTGGTGACTAAGGAGAATTAAGCTGGATCTGAAACAGGTGCTTGCTCTAGGAAATGGGTCCGCGTAAATAAGTGAGAGGGCCAGGTGAAGTCAGGGCGCTCAAGAGTCAGGGTGTGTGACTTGGAAGAAACAAGAGACTGAAGTAACAAGAGCAGAAGCGATGACGGTTTAGGACAGAGCAACCCAGAGCATGAAAACCCCTGCGGAGCCATGCGGGAAGGGCTTTTCACTTTCACGCATCAAAAGAAAAGCATCCCTTCAGGCCACAGCGTCTCTGACGATGATCACCATCATCAAAGGTTAATCTAGAAAATTACAGAGCCAATGTCCTGCCCTCCTGGACTTCACAATCTGAGATGGAAACACAAGCAGCAACTCTAAGGAGTAAAATAGAAACAAAGAATCAAGATGGTATGAGGCAGACAGGTGGCAAAGGGAGTTCCAACTGCAGAGAAGGAAAGACAGGGATCAATCCCAGCAGGCTCCCTGGAAGAATGGGCATTCAGAAGCTCCTTATGGGAGTGCTATGTGACCAGAACAAGGATGTGACTTAACAGAGGACAAGTAGAGGTGAGGTGTGTGGAGACGGAATTTACAGTAGATCTGGAGAGGAGAGTGGAGAGAAGGGGCGGGATCATGAGCTCAGTCATGTGCTGCTCAAATGATGGTTAAGAGCTTTGCACCAGCCTGACAAGAAGGCTTTAGAAGGGTTGGAAGGGAGTGGGCATTGTGGCTGATGCCTGTAGTACCAGCACTTTCGGAGGGCAAGGCAGAGGGATTGCTTGAAGCCAGGAGTTCAAGACCAGCCTGGCCAACTTGGCAAAACCCCATCTCTACAAAAAATACAAAAGTCATCCAGGCATGGTGGCACAGACCTATAGTCCCAGCTACTCGGGAGGCTGAGCTGGGAGGAATCACTTGAGCCCAGGAAGTAGAGACTGCAGTAAGCCATGATTCTGCCACTACACTACAGCCTGGGTGCCAGCCTGGGCACCAGAGTAAGACCTTGTCTCAAAATAATGTAAAAAATAAATAAACAAAAGAAGGACTATGACAATTTCCCTATAAGAAAAGTTTAGCTGCCTCTTTTTTAAAAAAAAAAAATTACAATACTGAGTAGAAAACAAAAAAGTTGACAGTTTCGAACTGCCATGGGAGATGAGAGAACAAAAAAGATCCTTTGGGCTCAGACTTGTTACCTCCTAGTAGGACATCTTAGAAAAAGGAATTAGAAGGAGAGGAGGAGGATATACAAGTCTGTCTATCCCCCACTCACAGGGACACCAAACCAAATCTAACCTGCCTGCATCCCATCCTAATCATGTGGATCCATCATGCCAGGTTCTGTGGGAAGCACTTTACATATTACCGTAAAACTGTGAGGTAAGTACTATTATTATCCCTTTCTACAGATGAGGAAACTGAGGCTTCCAAAGTCATGTGGTTAGAGAGTGCTAGTGCTAGGAGTCGAACCCAGACCATCTGAATTTAGAACCCACATCCTTAACCACTCTATACTACTATTCCTAACAGGCTTCACTTACTTAAAAGACACAACAGACCAGGCCAGGTGCGGTGGCTCAAGCCTGTAATCCCAACACTTTGGGAGGCCGAGGTAGGTAGATCACCTGAGGTCAGGAGTTCGAAACCAGCCTGGCCAGCATGGTGAAACCCTGTCTCTCCTAAAAATACAAAAAATTAGCTGGGTGTGATGGTGCGTGCCTGTAATCCCAGCTACTTGGGAGGCAGGACAATCACTTGAACCCAGGAGGCGGGGGTTGCAGTGAGCTGAGATCAAGCCACTGAATTCTAGCCTGGACAACAACAGTTAAAAAAAAAAAAAAAAAAAAAAGGGACACACCAGACATTGAGTTTACTTTAGCTAGGCCCAGCCAGCAACTCTAGGACACAGTTGCCAATCAAGATGCCAAAATATGGTTAGAAAGTTTTCAGCCACCCAGAAAACTGATATGGCCTCATTTCCACATTGTCCTGATTCCTAAAGCATCCGAGACCCTTGGGAATGTTCTTTTATCAAATGGGTCCCAGGTTTTTACTCTGTGCTGCAAAATTCTGGCGTGATTTCTTTGGGAAAGAAGTAAAGTGTTAGTGACAGGCAAGGAGAGGCTGAGGGAAATATACTCTTCCCTTTCAAGCCAGGTTAACCGAGTCTGGTTTGTAGGCAGGTGAGTCATTGATTTTCCTCTCTTCTCCAGAGAGCACTGCCATAGTTACATGGATAAAAGCTGAGGAATAAAGACAGAATTGAATGGTCCGGGTTGAAAGGAAACTTTTGAAACAGGTTAGAGGACTCCTGTCGGGGGCTGGTTTGCAGTGTGAAATGTCTACTCTCCGAGCAGGATGCTCAGCATTGTTTAGTTGTGGTTGGGAGGGAGGAGAGGTTACATAATTACCATGCCTTCCGAAAGCTTAAAGGAAACCATTTTCTTTTGTCTTCTTTGTTGTTACTTGCAGGCTGTACCTGCTGTTCTGCAAGTCTGACTTTGAGCCTGGATTTTTCTAAGAGTTTAAGGTTTTTGCTTTTATGATGCCAAACTTCACACAACCCACAGCCAACTTTCACTGATGCTGAGGCTCCCGTCTTGCAAAGAACAGTCTCAGAATCGTCAGAGAGGGACTGACAATGCCAGGGCAGGTGGGTGGGAAGGAAGCCACTTTACCTGGATACCTGGCGAAGCATGCCCCACTCTGGGACCCTGGGAAATAGTCTTGGAAAAATTGTCTCGCAGTAGAAATCAGTCAAGACGTTATCACATCTTTCAAGGAAGGTCACTGTCTTTGGTAAAAAGAAGGTAGAGGTGCTGAGTGGGACTGCAAAATAAGAAACATCAATTCACATCCACACATACTTTGAAGGCTAGAAAATGTGCTAAATAATGCAGATAACCAAATACATTTTAGCCATTTTTCATGAGAACCTCAAGAAACAAACTTAGCAAAAGATAAGAGAACAAATGAGCAAACTGGATTGTCTTTCCAGGCCAAAGAACCACAGATTTTTATTTTTTTATTTTTGGAGATGGAGTCTCATTTTATCACCCAGGCTGGAGTGTGGTGGCACAATCTTGGCTTACTGCAACCTCCACCTCCCATGTTAAAGCGATTCTCAAGCCTCAGCCTCCTGAGTAGCTGGGATTACAGGCACCCACCACCACACCGGGCTACTTTTTGTATTTGTAGTAGAGACAGGGTCTTACCATATTGGCCATGCTGGTCTCGAACTCTTGACCTCAGGTGATCCTCCTGCCTCGCTCAGTCTCCCAAAGTGCTGGGATTACGGGAATGAACCACCACGCCCAACCAGAACCACAGATTTTGAATGGAATCAGTTAGGAGAAAGAGAATTCTATGCATAAAAGTTGTAACAGTTGACGCACATGACCTGAATCCCCATGTGACCTCTGAAAAAAGCCAAAAAACTCAAGTAAGATCATTCTGTGGACCCGTCATCAAAAAAGCACAGACTAGGAGGTGCTTTTCCAACATGGGATGGGGTGAGTTGAGTTGCACCATCTGTGCTTCTCCGCTGAGTGTGTCTTGTGACAAACAGCATATATTTGCAAGGTGGAAGATCAAGGTTAAAGATCTGGTCTGAGCAAAACTATTTGATCTATCTGGCCCAAGGCAACCCCTCAAGTCTTGGCCACATTCTTGCATGTCAGCCAGTTCATGCTCTAGTTAGCTAGACTTCCTTTTTCTTCTAGATTTCTTACCACATGAAAGAACTTTTATTTTTTTTGAGACGGAGTCTTGCTCTGTTGCCAGGCTGGAGTGCAGTGGCGCAATCTCGGCTCACTGCAACCTCTGCCTCCTGGGTTCAAGTGATTCTTCCACCTTAGCATCCCAAGTAGCTGGGACCAGAGGCACCTGCCACCATGCCTGGCTAATTTTTGTACTTTTAGTAGAGACAGGGTTTCACCACGTTGGCCAGGATGGTCTCGATATCTTGACCTCGTGATCCGCCCACCTCGGCCTTCCAAAGTGCTGGGATTATAGGCATGAGCCATGGAGCCTGGCCCACATGAAAGAATTTTTACCCCAGTTCTTCCTCACTAAACTCTACTATGATTCTCTTTGGAAAATAATGACTCCCCATCAGCCCTTACTTATCCGGAGAGACTCAGAGATTGGACCAAGTCACAGAAACCTTTTGGGCTCAGCTTTCAAGACCACTTTACAGGGCAAACCAAGTTTTGAATGTGAATGAAAATTAGAACAACGTGTACAGCCAAGTATGTGGAGGTGAGGGCTTCAGGACACACAGGAGCCCTCAGAGCCACCTGAGGAAGGAAAGCCATCTGTGCTCTGCAGATGGCGGGGAGGAGGCATTTCTCATGAGCAGGAATATTGTTTTTTGCACTTTTCACTAGTAGCAAAGGCTGCTAGTAGCCCTTCTTGCCTATTTTCTCAGGAATGGCCCTCTCCCCTAGCTCTTTCGAGTTGGGTATGTAGCCTGATGGCTACAATGACCATCCTTTCTTGCAGTGACTAAGCACTAGCCAGTGAGGTACAGGAAGCTGTATGTGCCATGCTGGGAACACCTGCAAAGGGAAGGTACTGTGCTCCCATCCTTCCTCTTTCCTTCTTCCTGCTGGCTGCAATGCAGACATGATGGCCTGAACTAGAGGAACACTTGCATTCTATGAGGACAAGGGTCTTACCTTAGGTCTTCAGGCCTTTTGGTCTTAGGACCCCTGTATATCTATTTTTTTTTTTTTTTGAGCTGGAGTTTCGCTCTTGTTGCCCAGGCTGAGTACAATAGTGAGATCTCCGCTCACCGCACTCCCTCAGCCTCCTGGGTTCAAGTGAATCTCCTGCCTCAGCCTCCTGATGTGCCACCACGCCTGGCTAATTTTGTATTTTTAGTAGAGATGGGGTTTCTCCACGTTGCTTTTATGATGGTTGGTCTCGAACTCCCGACCTCAGGTGATCTGCCCGCCTTGGCTTCCCAAAGTGCTGGAACTACAGGCGTGAGCCACGGTGCCCAGCCAGGATCCCCTTGTTATAGTCTGAATGTCTGTGTCCCCCCAAAATTGCTATGTTGAAATCATGCCACTCAAAGTGATAGTATTTGGGAGGTGATCTTGTCATGAGGGTGGAGTCCTCATGAATGGGATCCATGGTGCCCTTATAAAACAGAGCCCAGAGGGCTAGTCCCACACTTCCATGTGAAGACACAGTGAAAAGTTACCATCTGTCAGCCAGAAAGTGGTCTTCACCAGACCCCAAATCTATTGGTGCCTGGATCTCGAACTGCCCAGGCTCCAGAACTGTGAGAAAGAAATTTTGTTGTTGACAAGTTACCTGGTTTATAGTATTTTATTAGAGTGGCATGAACAAACTTCACACTCTTGAACATTCTTAAAGATCAACAAAAAGCTTTTACATATGTAGGTTACAGTATTAGAAATTAAGATAAAAATTTATCTATTTATCTATTGAAAATATGAAAATTAGCCAGGTGTGGAGGCACATGCCTGTAATCCCAGCTACTCAGAGGCTGAGACAAGAAATCTCTTAAATCTGGGAGGTGGAGGTTGCAGTGAGCCAAGATTGTGCCGTTGCATGCCAGCCTGGGTGACAGAGCAAGACTCTATCTCAAAAAATTAAAAAAAAAAAAAAGAGAGAGAGAGAGAGAGTAAAGTATGAGTGTCGGCTGGGTGCTGTGGCTCACACCTGTAATCCCAGCACTTTGGGAGGCTGAGGTGGGCAGATCACAAGGTCAGGAGATTGAGACCATCCTGACTAACACAGTGAAACCCCATCTCTACTAAAAATTACAAAACATAAGCTTGTGTGGTGGTGCGCACCTGTAATCCCAGCTACTCGGGAGGCTGAGGCAGGAGAATTGCTTGAACTGGGGAGGCAGAGGTTGCAGTGAGCCGAGATCACAGCACTGCACTCCAGCCTGGGCAATAGAGCAACACTCTATTTAAATAAATAAATAAATTACTAGTATCACAAGCACACATGCCATTAGCCTTTGGAGCAGTGACCTCACTACACATGTAGCTTCTGGAACACTCTGCCATGTACTCAACCTTGAGAGGATGAAAGTGAAAAGCAAATTGTTATTATTACATGTTCATATTATATGATGACAGTTTTGACCTCAGATCTCCTGAAAGGATCTTGGGGACCCCAAGGTACCTAAGATATGGCAGACTAGTCAACCAGAAGGTACCTAAATCTAGGAGGACTTTGTGGAGGTGTTAATCACTCTATCAGACATAGACAGCCAAACTCCAGACTCCTCATGGAAGAAAATTAAATGAAGCTTCTTCGTAGCTGAAGAGGCTGCTATTTGGAGCCTTTTGTCCTTTGTGGAAAAACGTAATCCTAAGTCATATACTCTTTGTGGGGAGGGTTAGTGGGATATACACAGTGTCTCTGGCCCTATTTCTATGGGTTTCTTTTTTTTTTTTTTTGTCTTCCCAGAGGCTAAAAATAACACATACATTCATATGCAATTTTTTAAAGACAAAAATTTTCAGGAAGGCACTCTTTTGACAGTTTTTAAGATCAAATATATTTTTACTTGCACATGTATGTTCATTGCAGCACTATTCACAATAGCAAAGACATGGAATCAACCCAAATGCCCATCAATGATACACTGGATAAAGAAAATGTAGTACATATACACCATGGAATACCATGCAGCCATAAAAAAGGAAGAAGATCATTACATTCACAGAGACACAGATGGAGCTTGAAGCTATTATCCTCAGTAAGCTAACACAGGAACAGAAATCCAAATACCAAATGGTCTCACTTAAGTGGGAGCTGAACAATTAGAAGACATGGACACAGGGAGGGGAACAATACACTCTGGGGCCTGTTCAGGAATGTGAGGGGAGGGAGCTCATCACGATAAATAGCTAATGCATACAAGGCTTAATACCTAGGTGATGGGTTGATAGCTGCACCAAACCACTTTGGCACAGATTTGCCTATGTAACAAATGTACATGTCCTGCACACGTATCCCAGAACTTAAAATGAAAAATAAATAATATAAAAAATATCATCTTCACTTTTCCTACATAATGAGGGGAGCCATTGATGGAAATTCTGAGCCCCAGGGTTCACCTTATGTGCAGTTGCACCACATTCTACATATTGTTCCTGATTTAAAAGCACAGTGCAGGACAGAATAAACATTGATCTTCCCAACACCCCCACAAGGTGAGTGTGATTATCCCCATTCTGCAGATGAGGAAGCCAGAACATGAAGGAGCCTGCCAATTATTATAACATCAGGCTTGCCATTTTCAAAGCATCCCTGTTTATTAATTAGCACATCTTTCAATAAGCCTGTGAGGTACATAAGTGTACTTTGTCCTCACATCCAAGCACTCCTATGTCCTTTACTGATCTTGAGCTCATTAATCTTCCAACATCCTCTGAAGTTTGTGGAGTATGTGGTAGAAAGAGGAGTAGGTATGTGGAGGATGGAAGCTGCCCCTCCTCAGTTAAAAAGGAATGAATGAAGTGGTTGGGTTATACCTGGAGCAAGATCACAAGATGGTTAAATATCAATCTGTTGTCCAGATCATTAGAATGCCCAGCTGGGGCTCTCTCCACTCCTACTGTGAGCTCTTCTCTCAGAGTCTGATACCAATTATATTCAGGGTAGGATCTACCACAGCTATCCTTGTAGGTGCGTCTTAAATACAGATCCATAAAATGTTGCTGCAAGGCCTGGCAAGCCTCCAGCTTCACCTGCATTCCATTCTCATGGAAGCACCCTTATTGAAGAAGTGCTAAGACCATTCAAAGGTCCCTCCCAACTTCTCAGAAGGTATATTTCAGTGGGTTTGAAATAGACTAGGGAAAGGAAAAACCATCAAGCTGTTTATACTCCTCTAGTGGCTACAGGTAATTGGGGAAATGACTGCCCACATCTGGTGGTGGATCCTGCTGTAAAACATGGCATGGTACTTACGGCATGCAACATACTGCCATAAAGTGGGCATGCTCCAATGCCATAGGGCATGCAATTTAATTTTTTAGTGCTGGGAGGAATAAATGGAAATAGGGCAGCCTTCTGGGAGATGGGCATGGTATTCCTGGAAACACCTTATAAATCTATAAGAAATGAAATAGTCAAGTTACAGATAACATAATTGGTCATATTACAAGGGAAAAGGAATAAAGTAGGTTACCATAATTTTTCAGAATAATGAACTTTAAAAAAATATGTGTTGATTTTTCCCCCATATCTCTACTCCATAGATAATTTCAGTAAGGCAAGAATGTATTATTGATGAATGAGCAAAGATGAACATGATATTATGGCTTAGGAGATAACACATAGAATTTATTCATTTTCAATGTGATAATGCAAATAATAATATTCTTGCTCATACCTTCCTCATCTCTCCTTGCCTTCTTCCTTGCTAAAAATTTATTCATGGGCAAAATGAAAAATACCTATCTCTCTCAAAATCACAGTTCTTTTTTTTTTTTAAGTTGGAATTTTGCTCTTCTTGCCCAGGCTGGAGTGCAGTGGTGTGATCTCAGCTCACCACAACATCTGCCGGCTCACTGCAACCTCTGCCTCCCGGGTTCAAGTGATTCTCCTGCCGCAGCCTCCTGAGTAGCTGGGATTACAGGCATGCACCACCACGCCCAGCTAATTTTGTATTTTTTAGTAGAGACAGGGTTTCTCCATGTTGGTCAGGCTGGTCTCAAACTCCCGACCTTAGGTAATCTGCCTGCCTCAGCCTCCCAAAGTGCTGGGATTACAGGCACGAGCCACAGCTCTTAACCACTAAAATAATTCACAATTGCCACAACTCTCAATGATACATCAGTTTTTGTAATTCATGACTGGCTTGGCACTCTTATAGAGATACATTGGAATCCATCCTAATCCACTGATTAACATAGAGACCAAGATGATAACCTCTTGCATTCCTTCCCATTATTACGATGTCCATAATCAACAGAATTATGTTCCATTATATTGTAACAAAGTAACTTGCAACACTTGAAGTAAAAATTAGACCTACTGAGAATGCTTCCTCTAGACCAAAGACTCAAAGTGTGGTCCACAAACCGATGCTGGTCCGTAAACTGATTTGACTTTGCCACAACATCTCGGATGATCCCAAATGACCAATGGACTTGTCTCATTGAACAGTGTATAGATCATTTCTGGAGCTGTCTAATTCCCATGTTGAGCCATGTTAGTGATACCTGACACCAGTCTTGTGCAGTAGAACAGCATATTGGCTTGCAATTAACTGAAAATTAATGCAAAATAAAATAAAATAAATAACCACAGTGAGGTTGAAAAGCATCATTGTAGCCCATTTCGGTCATGGAACCAATATTCTCTGCAGAGGTGAATATCTTGCTGCTGGACAGAGTTGACTAGAGAGATTTAAATGTCTTTCTTTTTGAGATAGATTCTTGGTCTGTCACCCAGGCTGGAGTGCACTGATGCAATCTCGGCTCACTGCAACTTCTGCCTCCCAGATTCAAACAATTCTTGTGCCTCAGTCTCCTGAAGTAGCTGGGATTACAGGTGTGTGCCATCACACCCAGCTAATTTTTGTATTTTTAGTAAAGATGGGGTTTCACCATGTTGGCCAGGCTGCTCTCGAACTCATGGCCTCAAGCGACCCATCGCCTTGGCCTTCCAAAGTGTTGGGATTACAGGCATGAACCACGATGCCCAGCTGAGATCTGAATTTCTAATAAATAAACCCCTTTAAGTAAACACGTCCTTCCAAGCTAAGAAGTGGTCATTTGGAAGATAATGAAGTTGATTTGGAGGGGAAGTACATAACTCCCTTGTTCTTTGCTGAGACAATAAATGGAACATAACTGCTGAGATTGCTGAGACAGTAAATGAAACATAAATTGAGTCCATTATGTGAATTAAGCCCTAAGCTCAACAAATCTCATTTCTCAGGTACATCCAGACCCCCAACTTTCCAATTCCAGAAACTGTAATGCAAGGCTCAAAACCTCTCGCTTTTCAAATCTCTTTACAGGCATAATGATTGATCAGAGAGAAGTTTGAGTCCGTTCTTTTGTCATTGAGTGGCTCAAGAATATAACAGGTTTGCTCATCTAGGGCAAGTATCAGAGGTGCTTAATGATGGTGTGGTGATGGTGAGCACAAGAGCAGTTCTTCCTGGTCCCCATCTTAGTCAGTGAATTTCCTTGATCATTTCCTAGGTTTAAATTTGTAAAGGTGAGTTCGCATCAATATGTTCACTCAGGGGACATGCCTCAAAATGGTCTTCAGAAACTTCCAGCAGCTGGAGGCATGATACCCAGTGTCATTCTTCTTCATATCGCCTGCCAATCCCCTTTGTCACCCCCAGACCCCCAGATCTTCTTTTTTATTTTTTTCTTTTGTTGAGATGGAGTCTTGCTCTGTTGCCCAAGCTAGAGTACAGTGGGGCAATATCAGCTTACTGCAACCTCTGCCTCCTGAGTTCAAGTGATTCTTCTGCCTCAGCCTCCTGAGTATCTGTGCCTACAGGTGCACACCACCACACCAGCTAATTTTTGTATTTTTAATAGAGACAAGGCTTCACTATGTTGGCCAGGCTAGTTTCGAACTCCTGACCTCAGGTCATCTGCCTATCTCTTCCTCCCAAAGTGCTAGGATTATAGGCATGAGCCACCCTGCCCAGCCTACTCCCAGATCTTCTAATAGCCAAGTTGGAATCAAACACCCAAGAGAAAAATATTTTAAACCACCATCCAAAAACAGTATGTCTGTAATTAAGAAAAGATTTCAATCCTTAAACAGACAAACCAACATATGTTTAACACACGGAGAACCAGACCAAAAAAGAAAAAAAAAAAAAAAGTGGAAAACTTGAAACGTTTCATTTTTTAAAAAATTCAGATTTCTAAGAAAATGTTACTGCTGAGGGTATCTTAAATTTTGGCTTAGTATTAATTGACAGTCATATCAGTGTGAAAACAGTGGTTTGAAGAAAATTTCTTCGGCTAGAGTGTTACATACAGCTTTTTTTCATACTTTTCAGCAATCAGGGAAGAACAGTTAAGTATCTCTCAGTATGGAATCATAACAGAAATAACTACAATTCGAGAATGATCTTAACAGGAATAAGTTTGAATACAGTTCTGCCTAGAAATGGGCATGACCCAGAAATGGGAGCTCAGCTTCCTTCCAAGTTTAAACTCCCAGGATAACTAACTTGAAACTAAGGATAAGTCTATTGATTGATTCAGATAAGCTTAATTAAAAATGCTTTTCCTAAATGTACTTTGAACTTGAGTTTTTACAGAGCCCTTCTCTTGAATACCTTATCAACAGGCAGCCAACAGAACCTTCCTTCCTTCCTTCTTCCTTGTTTTCTTTCTCCTTCTCTCCCTCCTCTTTCCTTTCCTATCTTTTCTTTTCCTTGTTTTTTCATCCTTCTTGTCCCTTCTTTCTTCTATTTCTTTTTTCTCCTTTGCTTCACTCTTACTCTTTTCTCTTACTTTTACCTTTCTTGCCTTTCTTCTCTTCACTCTGTCCTCTTTTCATCCTTCTTTCCTTTTTCTGTCTTTCTCTATTTTTTGTTCATCTTTTCCTTAATCCTTCCTCCTTCCTTCTTTCCTTCCTTCCTCCCTCCCTCCCTCCCTCTCTCCTTCCCTTCCTTCCTTCCTTTCTCCCTTCCTGTCCCCCTCCCTCCCTCCTTCCCTCCCTCCCTCCTTCCTTCCCTCCCTCCTGCCTTCTTCTCTCTTTGCTTTATTCTTTCTTTTTTCTGTTCTGTTTCTCTCCTTCATGCCTTTCCATCTTTAGCTTTCTTTGTCAACTTCCTTTATTTTCTTTCTCTTTGCTTTCTTCTATTATGTCTTTCTCTTTATTCTTGCCTACTTTTCTTTCATACCCTTTTCCTTTCTCCTTGCTTAATTTTTTTTTTTTTTTTAATTCTAGGTGTGTGGGCAAAACACTTTCTCCAAATTGGTTCCATGCAGTACTTATTCATTAGCTCCAAGCTGTGAAAACAAAAGCAAAAAGCTTACAATCACTTCTCATTTCCAAGACAATAAAATATTTTGATATTATAGAACATAACTTAGTAAAATTAGTAAAAATGTTGCCCCCTACTAACACTTTCCTTTGAAAAGTTGCTCTGTGCAAGTTTCTTTAAAACCTCAGAAGCATTAAATCCTCATTAATATAAACCCAGTGTATTTATGATGTCAAAATATGTTTTAGAAAAGCCAAAAGCAACGTTACACAAGTTGCCTCATTATCAATAATCTAGCATTATGCCTTTTATGTGTCATTTCTTTACACAATATACTATCATTGATGACTTTTAGCAAATACATCATGGCAAAGGATTACTCTCATCAGAGGCAGCCTTTGAAAAGGATATGCTAATTTCTAGGGAGCAAGAAAACATCAAAACAGTGCTAGCAAATAGCCAAGGGACTTTTATGTCTTAATATCCCTCAGAAGTGCTTTATCTCCTAGTGCAACGTGTACGATAGTATAAACAGGAAATGAAACAGCCACAGCATCAAAGAAGCGCCAGGCCATGGCTGTAATTTCAGATCAGGTTTAATAAAGGTTATCTATAGTAGGCTAATCAAACAAAAGGGTGCATGTTTTAAAGAGCCATTTGA
Organism: Cheracebus regulus; assembly: GCA_963574635.1. Lineage (NCBI taxonomy): Eukaryota > Metazoa > Chordata > Mammalia > Primates > Pitheciidae > Cheracebus > Cheracebus regulus. The sequence goes on from CAUYQU010033059.1 coordinate 21,764, forward strand.
TAATTTCCATTTAAGGTGCTCTATCAAAGAGATCCCAACAATGTCTTAAGACTCCTGCCGAGTTCCAGCACCTCCTTTCCCACACGGCTCCCTTGGATGGTTGCAAGTCTATCTAGATGTCCTGATTTTTAGTTGATTCTAATTTTGAGGTGATCAGCTTACCAGAATTTGTCCTACTTTCATGTAGGCCCGTGATTTCAAATCTATGTATATGAACAAAAGAATCAAAACTGGAAAAGAGTGTGAGCGCCAAAAGAAGAGTATCTGGAAAGACACCAAGCAATTATATCCAGACCCACAGCCAAGCTAAAGGCAAGTTATCAGTCCTTTACCTGTCCATAGGAAAGCTTGGTGCCTCCAATATGGCACTGAATTTAAGTCCAGCACAGCATCAACTCATGGCTTTCACCAGAGCCTGAACCTGACAGCAACCATGAGAAACAGCCCTTCTTCTACTCATCTGTTAGGTAGAGGAAGTGTCATTAAGTAGTTCAGCCTTCAAGGTTCTGATTTAGGTACCAAAAGTGTGTCTTGGTATACCCGTGTCAGTGAATGACCAAGAAAACTAATCCAATTTTCTCTCTGCTCCATACGGACCATAAACGCCTTTACAGTCGTAAGGCGGAGATCTGCAGACATAGAAGAGAAGGCAGATGCTTCAACAGCAGGCTCAGCCCTGAGCTGGGAGCCAACCCGTGACTTGGGTGACACAACACCAGACCCCCAACCTGCTGCAACCATTCTGCAGTCCAGCCAGGACTCGGCTCCACTTCCCAGCTGGGCAGAGAACACCCCTAACATTTGCAAATCAAATGCCCCCATTCAGCTCCTTCCAGCTGATGACCATGGAGATGCTGGGGGACAGATGGGCCACCTGTCAAAAAATCTCACCAGGGGAGAGACAGTCGGGAGGGAAAAGGTCATCTGCTCAGATGGGGTCCTGGCTCAGCTGGGGTCCAAGTAAGTCTCTCTGCTGAATCCTCCCCTCCAGGCATTTCCAAGAAAACGAAGGATGCCATGGCCAGTCTCTGGGCTTATTCCGTTTCCTGGCGGGTATGGGAGGTAGAGTGAGTAGGGGAGTTTCTGGCTGGGGACACCCACAGTTTTGGGTCCCCCCCACCCCTCACCAATGTCCCAGCTCTCAGCCTCTCCAGAAAGCAAAGCCTTCCTGCTTTTCCCCAGGCTGTGCCCCCAAGCTCCTCCACAGACCCCAGGGAGAGGCAGGGAGGGGGCCCTCCGGCACATGGCCGGCAGCCCATCCATCTCAGCCCATCAGGCAGGCAGGGCTGAGCTGCATCGCCCCGCCCCCTCCCAGGCCCCCATCCCCCCCACCCGCCGGCTGTTGCCATGACAGGCCTCTGTGCAGTGGAGATCCAAGCAGCCCAGACACTGGTGGCCAGGGCAGGGAGGGTCAGCGCCATGGCTGGGGCAATGCCATATGCCAAGGCCCGAGGCTCTGGGCTCTACCCACCAACAGTCGCCCACCGGGACCCCTCCAGCTCATTGTTGAAGCAGCTGGGGGGCGGGACATTTTATGCTTTGTTGAGAGATAGTCTGCCTTTTTCATCTCTTCCCTGGACCTCTGGCCCCCAACAGAGGCCTAACTATGTTCGGCCCAAGTGCACCACTTGGCTACGAGCCGGGACTACGTGAGGGCAATGTTGATGGGGCCAGGGTCGCAGAGTGGAGTCAATGGTCCACACCCCCGACTCCCACCCAGGCCCAGAATCTAGCCCCCACAAGCAAAATCCAAGTTTGACAAATTCCCACAGCACAAGCGACCCAACCCTTCCGAATTCCAAACCTGTACTGTAATTTCTCCACTCTCCACCCTTACATTCTGTGTGTAGGAATCTGATAAAACAAAAACTCAATCACTCCCACAAACAATGCCTGCCGCCCCATCCATTCAGGGTGACAGATCAAAGGCACCAAGGACTGACAGAGTCATAAACGTCAATCTCAATCCCCCGAGAGCTTTATCCCTCCATCTCCACCCCACCCAGCACAATCGCACAAATGTGGTCTGGAGGCTCTGGGATGAGTTTCAGGACAAATGTCATTCCTTCCTGTGAAAGCCGGCCATGGGAACAGTTCAAGGGAAAACAAGCTTGTCAAAGTCCATTTTTAAAGGCTTGCTTGTAACTGGAGCGAAGCTTGTAGTTTTTTCCTTCCTTAAGCTAAATTTTTACCCGGTGGGGAAGTTGCCTGGCTAAAAGGTAAGTTTGCAACAGCTGGGGCTACAGGTACCTGTTACCATTATTTGTAGTTTTGTTACCGCCTTAACTATTTCCAGAGGGGTTTCTTTGTTTTTGTTTTTGTTTTGCTTTTTGTTTTTTTGAGGTGGGGTCTCACTCTGTTCCCCAGGATGAAGTGCAGTGATGCAATCTTAGCTCATTACAGCCAAGACCTCCCGCGCTCAAGCAATCCTCCCACCTCAGTCCTCTAAGTAGCTGGGACTCCAGGCATGAGCCACCATGTCCAGCTAATTTTTTAAATATTTTGTAGAGATGTGGTCTTGCCATGTTGGCCAGGCTGGTCTCAAACTCCTGAGTTCAAACGATCCTCCCGCCTCAGCCTCCCAAAGCACTGGGACTACAGGCACGAGCCATCGAGCCCAGCCAGGGTTTCTTTTTACAGAAGCTCAGAAGGACAACTACCAGAGTTCAGAATGCACTGTGTTTTACATGAATATAATATTCCACACTCCTCAGAGGGCTGTTACAGCAGTGGGTCACTCTAATTGCTATATTGCTATGACAATTTCTTTGGGGAGTCCAAGTGACACATGAGGACTTGGATTGACCTGGATTTCAATCCAGTGCTGCAATTTATTATCTGTGAGAGCTTTGATTTCCTCTTTCATAAACCTTATAGGACTGTTGTGAAGATGAAATTGTAAGTATAATAGCAAATTCATTAAATTCTTAGTATGGATTAGGCATGGCACTAGGCACATAAACCTTTCTTATTTAATCTCAAATACACTATGAGATAGGTACTATCATTATTTATATTTCAAAAATGAAACAGGCACAGAGAGGTCAAGCAAGCTGCACAGGATCACACCGCTACCTAATGGTGTAGTTGAGATTTGAACTCAGATAAACATGTATAAATATAAAATTACAGTGTGGAGGACAAGTGAAAAAAAGATAAACCTGTGCTATCTGATACATGCGGATAGCACAGACAGAACATGTCCACCATCACAGAAGGTTCTATTGGAGGCCGGCATGGTGGCTCACACCTATAATCCCAGCACTTTGGGAGGGCAAGACCGGCAGATCACCTGAGGTCGGGAGTTTGAGATCAGGCTGGATAACTTGGTGAAGCTCTGTCTCTACTAAAAATATAAAAATTACCCCAGGTGGGGCAGCACATGCCTGTAGTCCCAGCTACTCAGGAGGCTGAGGCAGGATAATCACTTGAACCTGGGAGGTGGAGGTTGCAGTGAGCTGAGATCATGCCACTGCACTCCAGCCTGGGTGACAGAGTGAGACTCCATCCCAAAAAAAAAAAAAAAAAAAAATTCTTACATGAAACCTCAATGCATCACATAAACAAAAGTGCCACTTCAATTAGCATTTCCTTCCTTCCTTCTTCCTTCCTTCCTTCTTTCCTTCCTACCTTCCTTCCTTCCTCCTTTCCTTCCTTCCTCCCTTCTTCCCTTCCTTCCTTCCTTCCTTCCTTTCTTCCTTCCTTCCTTTTTTTTCTCACTCTGTCACCCAGGCTAGAGTGCAATGATGTCATCTTGTCTCACTGCAATCTCTGCCTCCTGGGTTCTAGCAATTCTCCTGCCTCAGTCTTCTGAGTAGCTGCGATCGCAGGCACATACCACCACACCCGGCTAATTTTTGTATTTTTAACAGAGACGGTATTTCAACATGTTGGTCAGGTTGGTCTCGAACTCCTGACCTTGTGATCCACCTGCTTCAGCCTCTCAAAGTGCTGGGATTACAGGCGTGAGCCAAATTTACATATTTGTAAAGTCAAATTAGGCCAGGCACATTAGCTTGCATCTGTAATCCCAGTACTTTGGGAGGCCGAGGCAGCTGGATCACCTGAGGCCTGGAGTTTCCCAGCTACTTGGGAGGCTGAGGCAGGAGAATCACTTGAAGCAGGGAGGCAGAGGTTGCAGTGAGCTGAGATTGTGCCACTGCACTCCAGCCTGGGTGACAGAGTGAAACCGTCTCAAAAAAGTAATAATTTTAAAAAGAAGGACAAATTAATAACATTTATGAACTATACAGTCAGTGAGAAACATGATTTTTATATATGTTAATTTATATATTACTTATCTTTAAACATTTTTGATTGTGAAATATTACATATGCATGTGAAAATGCATGGAAAATCAATGTAGAGTTTAACAAATAATTACAATGTCAACACCCAGGTAACCACCACCCATGTGAAGAAACTGAACATTTCCTGAAAGACAGACACCCTCCTTTCTACCTCTCATCCCTGCCCCTTTCCAATCGCATCCCCTTCCACCCTCCAGAGTTTTCTGCCATCATGAAGCTGTTTCAAGTGATGGAAAGAATGTTAAATTTAGGGTTATAGATGCAAAATCAGCAAACAGCTTGTGAGTTAGGAATGATTTCTAGGGCTACAGTGGCTCACGCTTGTAATCCCAGCACTTTGAGAGGCTGAGGTGAGAGAGTCCTTTGAGTCCAGGAGTTCAAGACTAGCCTAAGCAACATAGTGAAACCCCATCTCTACAAAAACATAAAAAAATTATTTAGGTATAGTGGCACACACCTATAGTCCCAGCTACTCAGAAGGCTAAGGTGGCAAGATCACTTGAGCCTGGGAGGTCAAGGCTGCAGTGAGCCCTGATCTTGCCATTGCACTCCAGCCTTGGTGACAGAGCAAGACTCTGTCTCAAAAAAAAAAAAAAAAAAAAAAAGTCTAAAGTTTTACATGGTTGCAAAAA
>CAUYQU010033063.1:0-19275 GCA_963574635.1 Cheracebus regulus
GATTCCCTCTTTTTGGATTATTTGGAATAGTTTCAGAAGGAATGGTACCAGCTCCTCTTTGTATGTCTGGTAGAATTTGGCTGTGAACCCATCTGGACCTGGGCTTTTTTTGGGTTATAGGCTTTTAATTGCTGCCTCAACTTCAGCTCTTTTTATTGGTCTATTCAGGGTTTTGACTTCTTCCTGGTTTAGGCTTGGGAGGATGCAAGTGTCCAGGAATTTATCCATTTCTTCCAGGTTTACTAGTTTATGTGCATAGAGTTGTTTGTAATAATCTCTGATGATAGTTTGAATTTCTGTGGAATCTGTGGTGATATCCTCTTTATTGTTTTTTATTGCATCTATTTGGTTATTCTTTCTTTTTTATTAATCTGGCTAGTGGTCTGCCTATTTTGTTGATCTTTTCGAAAAACCAGCTCCTGGATTTATTGATTTTTTGTGTCTCTATCTCCTTCAGTTCTGCGCTGATCTTAGTTATTTCTTGTCTTCTGCTAGCTTTTGAGTTTTTTTTTTGAACTTGCTCCTCTAGCTCTTTCAATTTTGACGATAGGGTGTCGATTTTAGATCTTTCCTTGCTTCTCATATGGCCATTTATTGCTATATATTTTCCTCTAGACACTGCTTTAAATGTGTCCCAGAGATTCTGGTATGTTGTGTCTTCATTCTCGTTGGTTTCAAAGAACATCTTTATTTCTGCCTTCATTTCATTGTTTATCCAGTCAACATTCAAGAGCCAGTTGTTTTGTTTCCATGAAGTTGTGTGGTTCTGAGTTTCTGAATTCTGAGTTCTATTTTTATTGCCTGTGGTCTGAGAGACTGTTTGTTATGATTACTGTTCTTTTGCATTTGCTGAGGAGTGATTTACTTCCAATTATGTGGCCAGTTTTAGAGTAGGTGTGATGTGGTGCTGAGAAGAATGTATATGCTGTGGATTTGGGGTGGAGAGTTCTGTAAATGTCTATTAAGTTTGCTTGGTCCAGATCTGAGTTCAAGTCCTGGATATCCTTGTTAATTTTGTGTCTCCTTGATCTGTCTAATATTGACAGTGGGTGTTAAATTGTCCCACTCTAAGAGGAATCCTAAGACAAGATCTGTCCCCACATGCCTTGTAGTGCTATTTAGTATGTTGGAAGGTGACCTCAGATTTTGTTAATACAGGCATTTGGATTGGATTTTCTTTTTTTAGGTTTCAGGCATAGAGAGAACAAAAAAATTACCCTTTAATCCTGAGTTTTTGGTAAACTGTGATAGAGTATTCCATACCAATTCTGCTGTAGTAAGTAGATGAACCATTTTCTCTTGTCATATGTACCAGACACCAATATGTACCAGTGAAATGATTGGGTAAACACAATTGATAATTTCTATCTAGCCCCTGAGAGGAAGTGTGATATAATAGTTGACATATACTTTGGAACAAAATTACTTAGCTTTAAATTTTTTCTCTGTCACATACCAGCTGAGTGATCTTGGCAACATTATTTTATTACTTTCGGTATCAATTTTCTCATTTTAAAATGAAGGTGATACTATACCTGCCATACAGGATTGTTGGTGAAATTAATACATTTAAATATTCATGTTCAATGTATTAGGGTGCTAAGCAGTGTCTGTGGGAGAGCAAGCACAGGAATGTTTTACTGTCTTGCTGACGAGAGAATGGGGGCAAGAATAAGCTTTTAGGTTTTAAACAGTGCCTCCTTGAATCATAACTCTAGAAATTTTTGCAACAGCTCCTGCATACCATCCTTTTTGTTCTTAATCATTTATGCTTTCATGTAAGTTCCATTTAATTCCCAGCCTGTATCTCAGTTCATTTTTTTTATTATCTCAATCTGTTGCTACTGGCGCCAGAATTTGCTTTTCGCTTCTGTGATTCTTTTAATTCCTGGTATGGTCTGAATATTAGTGCCTCTCCATCCCCAGTTTGTACACCAAAACCTAATCCTCAGTGTGATAGGATCCTCAGTGTGTATTAGAAGGCAGGGCATTTGGGCAATGATCAGTCATTAAGTCAATTCCTTCATGAATGGGATGAGTGCCTTTATAAAAGAGACCCAAAAGAGCTATCTAGCTTTTCCACCATGTGAGAACATAAGAGGCACCTAATACAAGGGCCCTCACCAGACCCCACATCTGCTGGTGCCATGATCTGGACTTCCCAGCTTCTACAACTGTGAAAAATAAATATTTGTTTATAAGCTACCAAGTTTCTGGTATTTTTGTTATAGCATCCTAAACAGACTAAGACAATTCCTCATCAAGTATTTTTCTTGGATTTGCCTCATATCTTCTAAATTGTCCTCACTTAGCAGTGTATCCACTTCAGATGCCTGAGAGACCTGGTACTTAGCTGACCCAACAGGCAGAGCATTAATGAAAACAGATGAGGGTCAAAGATTATTTCCACTTTGAGGCCAAGTGTCCTGATTAGAATTGGAATTCCTTATTCCCTTTCTTAATAAGAACATAGGGTTCTAGTAAAGATGGTTGTTGGTTTAATGAACTTTTACTGCAGTACCTTTGGCTCCAATAGTGCGTACTCTCCACTAGCAGGGATGTAGTCTCATGCCACTCACTAGTAAGTAGGCAGGCATAGCCATAGTCTTAATATGCAGGTAACATAGTGATTAAGCAGCCAGTCCCCATAATCAGATGGCTTAGATGCTAATACTGGCTCCTTCACAGCTCTGCTCAGTGACCTCAGATAGGGTATCTGAGCAATCAAATTATATCCTCATTTTCTAATATATAAAAGGGAGGATAATTATATTTTCCACTGAATGTATTCTGAGGATAAAATGAATTGATGCATGGGAAATAGGGCTTTACATATGGGTTACTCACTGTTATTATTAAAGAGATACTTGATATTCTTAGTATAATTAACTTGTTAACCCTGCTCCCCGTTTAGGGTATGTGTTGGAAGGGTCATGGCAACCCACAGGATTTGTGAGCAGTGAACACATCACCACCTTGGGTGCTGAAGGAAATGATGGGATGGTGGCACCAATGCTAGTGAAACCTTGAACAAAAAAAATGGGTACCTGGTTGACCTTTATGGCAAGGCTCCAGCGGGAGGCAGCACCTGCCATGCCCATCTCAATGAACACCTGCTTTCATTTTACTACAGATGTGTGACAGTTCCAAAGTTTGGCTGTAAAAATTGTCTTGAATCCTTAATGCATGATATAGAGGCAATCTTGACTGTCTACCATTGGAAGTTGAAACATGGATTTGGTCAGAAGAGTTGACATCTGAAACCAAATCTTCATAGCCCCTGGAAAAGTGTGACATTCCTCATGGTGGGGTTGACACCCTAGGATACCCATACACAGAGTGGCCTGTTTCACTGTCACCACTTAGCATGGAAATATGCTCAGCCCCCATCCCCTCTGCCAGTAGGTTATGAACACTTTCACTCCATGACATTCTGTTGCCATTAAAATGTTTTCGAAGATGGTATGACAGTATGAGAACTTTATGTTATAAACCGAGTGAGAGAAAGTATGAAGTTTTCTAAAACAGTATTATTTATTCTTTCTTACTCCACTCTGGAAAAATAACTATGTGCCTATTTTCATCACCATACATGTAAGTACATTTTAAGTCAGATATTGCTTTTTAAAAAAATGGTTTATTTACAATTGCATTTAAAATTAGAAATGAATTCCTAAAGGGCAGATATAAAGTCTTACTTATTTTTCTACCCCAAGTCCTAATACAATGCCTAACATATAGCAGTTATCCACTGAAAGTTTACTGAGTGTATAAATAAATGAGCAAAAGTGTTTGCCATTGAGATGTGGAATTAACCTGAGTGTCCATCAACAAAAGAATGGATAAAGTAATGTAGTATATATACACAGTGGAATACTATTCAGCCACAGAAAAGAACAAAATCTTGTCATTTTCATCAACATTAATAAACCTGGAAAACATTACGTTAAGTGAAAAAAATTAGTCACAGACAAATACCACACCATCTCACTTGGGTGGAATCTAAGAGTTGATCTCATAGAACTAGAGAGTAAAATGGTGGTTACCAGAGGCTGGGGTGGTTATCAGAGGAGAGTCTGGAGAAGTTGATCAATGGATGCATAATTACAGTAAAATAGGAGGATTGGATTTTGAGAGATCTATTGTACAGCAAGGTGATAATAGTTAATGATAACATATTCTTGAAAAATATAAAAATAGGAAATGTTAAGTGCTCTTCTTATAAAAATGATAACTATATGAGACAATACATTTGTTCATTAGCTAGATTTAACCATTTTGTAATGTATATACCCATACTTCAAAACATGATGCACACAATAAAAATATACAATATTATCTGTCAAATTAAATTTAAAAAGTGCAATTATATTTTTATGTATTTGAATATCATTCTTAGAAAAGTGGAAATAACCTCTTTGTTTTTTGTCCTAAGTCTTGGGGTCAGTTTGTTTTTATAAACCCATATAAATTACACTAAATAACATCTTTCTTTCTGTGGAGAAATGGTATTACTGTTCAGACTCATGGGCCTCATTGTCATTACATCACCAATCTGCACACATTTAGCACCTTAAGCCTAATTTGGAAATTGATGTTTCCGCTCCCTAGTCATTTCTGTTGCCTGTCTATCACACTCTTGATGAGGCTGTATTACCTCAGACACTGTTATCTGACGAAGTCTCCCCAGAGTTTTGTAGAAAAAGGCTATTACTTTCCCATCCTAGGATCAAATGTCTCTTTATATGCAGCCTTGAAAATCACTGCCTGTCTGGGTACTGTATTACATTGTGTGTGCAATTCTAATTTGTCCTCAGTTTTCAGCCATTTGTCTCCTTTGGTGATATTGATTTCTAGAGCAATTCTGCTCTTTGATTTCAGACTATTTTTCTGAGGTCTATGCTTGTTTGTTCTCTTCAGCATTTATGGAGAACTTTAGAAGTTAGCAATCACATTCTTATATACACTCACTTTAGGATAAGTCTCACATCCTTGAAATATTAATAGCTCTTTTCATTTCACAAATAGATGTGAACCAGTCACAGAAATGTAAAACAAACCTCTCTGAGATGAATGAATTTTCTGTGTAAACTAAATTAGGAAAATGCACCAGGGAAGCTGGGGTGGAGATGATGATTACAGAAATCTCTTTGGCTTCTTTAGATGCCCTTGGACAAGTCAACTGACTTTCTAAAATCTCACTTGCAAATTCGTATAGAAGTTAAAAAAATGCTTCCTAAAATTCTTATCCACCACCTATATTATATACTTGTTATAAAGATCAATTGAAATATTGGCTATAAATGTTTTACAAAGACTTCACAAAGGTGAGCTTAGTTCAGGATAAAGAAGCAGTGATCATGTTCAATATAATTTAAGTTAAATGTTAAGAAAAGTTAACAGTGAAATGAATGAAATGATCACTAATGCTCACTGCTGGTTGAAGTTTTATTTTTGTTTGTTGTTTACAGTTTTCCAATTGTGCCTGCATCTGAATCATCTGCATGTTCACCAAAAGGGGATGAGATTCACTGAGGTTGCTCTTAGATGTGTCCTGCTTCCTAAAAATTAAATGTATCTATGAGGATTTAAAAGTACTAAATCAGGCCAGCCTTGGTGGCTCACACCTGTAATCCCAGCACTTTGGCAGGCCAAGGTGGGTGGATCACCTGATGTCAGGAGTTCAAGACCAGCCTGGCCAACATGGTGAAACCCCGTCTCTACAAAAATGCAAAAATTAGCCAGACATGATAGTGGTTGCCTGTATTCCCAGCTACTTGGGTGACTGAGGCAAGAGAACTGCTTGAACCTAGGAGGCGGAGGTTGCATTGAGCTGAGATCGCGCCATTGCACTCCAGCCTAGGCAACCAAGCGAGACTCTGTCTCAAAAAAATTAATTAACTAAAAAAAATAAAAGTACTCAGTCAGATAGACCTGGTTTGAATCTCAGATCCACTGCTTACTAGCTACATGTGGTTGGAAGAGTCATTTAATTTCCATTGTCAGTTTCCTCAACTATAACATGATCACAGTGTCTTATCATCTGGGTGAAGACTGAAGGAGAATGCAGGCCTACCCATGGAAACAATGTCTGGCATATATTTAGTCTCGATAAATATGTGCTATTACTAATTATCCTTTTTGATACATTTGACTATAAGCATTCCTTGACTTATCCATCTATATCACTGGAAAAGTATCTGCTTATTCCTTTCTTTCTTCGTGTGCCTGGTTTGTATGTTAGATGCTGGTGGTATAGAGAGGAATCAAATTGAATCTGTGCACTCACTAGCTAGGTCTTGAACTTGTTGTTTGGTGTCCCTCACTGACTGACACTGCATCTGGTGCATAGGTTTTAGTCAATAGTTTTTTTTTTTTAATTAAATGACTTAATGTCTCATACTGCTTGCGGCTGAGCAGTGGAGATGATTATGTAAACAGTTTTGCAAAGTGCACTGCAATAAGTGCTATAACGTATGTGTCTTCTTCTCAATTTATTTCTTTATGCTATTATGTTGTTCATCTAAATTTTATTTTATTCCTTTTTAATTTTCCCTATTATGGCCTCATTGGTTCTTAGGCTTTTCCAACATTTGCAGTGCCTCCTTATTTTGTATCATGTAAAAATTTCATTAACTTGGTGTTTATTTCCTCTGTCTGATGTTGAATTAAAATAATTTCATACAGCAGTTACTAACACTCACCTTCATTTTACAACTGCCCTTCCTAACCTGTTAAACACCACATTTTATTATTTGCTTTGATCTCTGGCCTTTGAGCAAGTTTAAATTATCATGATTATAATTTTGTCACAGGCAATTTTTAAAGCATATTTTCCAGGAACATTTTTAGGGAGAAATTTATAAGACCTACCACTGTGTGTGTGTGTGTATGTGTGTGTGTGTGATATGTGTATGTATATGTGACTTTATGTATGTGTATATGAGTGTGAGAGAAAGAGGGTCATGTAAATCTGAATTGCATTGAATGTCATAGGCTTAATACTAATCATGTGTTAAAATTATCTCAAGGTAAACTTTTCAAAAGCAGAATATACATTAGATTATGAATGAGACTGTTCGGCCTCATGTAAAATAATATTAGCTATTTTTTTAATACTACAGATTGTCAGGTATTGTTTAGGTGACTTTATAAATTAAACATTTTTATGAGTTAATTTGAGAATTTTCTTTCACTTGCAGATAAAGAATTTGGGGTATAAATCAGTTAAAGAAGTTATACAGTGTTACAGAGCTGGTGGACACATGGCAGAGCTAGGATTCCCATTCCTATATATGGGGTGCTGGGCTCATTTTCTTTTCTACTGGAATTTTTAGCTTTCATAATTTTGGCTGTCCAGAGTTCAGCCTTTCTGTTCCTGTTAAGAGTACTTTGATTTAGCTTTGGGCACCACCTAGACCCATCGATGAAAGACTAAGTAGCTCTATCCACCAAGCTTCCTGATCTCTCTTTACAAAGAGATTTGTGTGTGACCCAAGAGAAGTCACACTCTTTCTTTCAAAGTCATTTCTCTAGATTGGAGAAACAAAGGCTAAAAATGATTGGAGTCGATTACCATGAGGGCAACAACCTGAAGAGACTCTTCATTAGTTCCTGCTTTTTAAGTCTCTAGAGCATCTTTGAGTTTTGAACTTCTGAAGTATGTTTTTTTTTATCATTTTCTTCAGTTCTGTGAGGTTCTGGAGTAAGCCTGTGCGTTTTGATCATATGGGTTATGCACTGCCCAACTGCAGAGGGTACAAGCCTCAGGCAAAGGTAGCCTTTTCCCTCATATCCTATCAGCACACTCATTTTAGGTGAAATTAGTTGCAATCAGTATCTATTGCTTGCAATTAGTGAACCCTAATTAATCTTCCAGGATACAGTGGTTGTTATAAACTAAAGTATGTATACATTAGAGCCTTGCAGAATGGGTCTTTAGGGAGGTAATAAAGGTTAAATGAGGTCATGAGGGTGGGGCTCCAATCCAGTAAGACTCCTGTCCTCATAAGAAGAGGAAGAGACACCAGAAATATCTCTCTTTCTCTGTATTTCTGTACACACTCAGAGGAAAGGTCATATGAGGAGACAGTAAGAAGGTGGTTGTATACAAGTCAGGAAAAGAGGCTTCAACAGAAACTCACCCTGACCAAGCACTTTGAACTTGGACTTCATACTTGTAAGAAAACAAACTTCCACTGTTTAAACCACCTAGTCTATGGTATTTTGTTATGGTAGTCCCAGAAACCCATGAATGTTGGCACCACAAAGTATGGTACTACTGTAATAAATGTCTAAAAATATGGAGTGAATTTGGAACTCAGTAATGGGTACAGGCTGAAAAAGTTTTGAAGTGCATGCTAGAAAAAGCCTACAATGCTTTGAAGCAACTGTTAAAATATAAATACAATGCTTTGAAGGGACTGGTAAAAATATAAATGCTAAGGGTGATTCTAGTGGGGTCTCAGATGCAAGTGAAGAACATGTTATTACAAGCTGAAGGAAAGATGTTTTTTCATAAAGTGGCAAAGAACTTGGATGAACCTTTTATTTTTTAATATTTGGAGAAGAGAGAACATGTTTTCTAGAAGTGTTAATAATCTGGCCTTATTTCTATTTTTTTAAATATATATTTTATTCCATTTTACATTTTGAGGTACATGTGAAGAACATGCAAAATTGTTGCATAGGTACATACGTGGCAATGTGGTTTGCTGCCTTCCTCCCTATCACCTATATCTGACATTTCTCCCCATGTTATCCCTCCTCAACTCCCCACCCTCCATTGTCCCTCCCCTATTTTCCCCTTACAGACCCCAATGTGTGATGCACCCCTTCCTGTGTCCATGTGTTCTTATTGCTCAACACCCACCTACGAATGAGAACATGTGTGTTTGATTTTGTGTTCTTGTGTCAGTTTGCTGAGAATGATGGTTTCCAGGTTCATCCATGTCCCTACAAAGGACATGAATTCATCGATTTTTATGGCTGCATAATATTCCATGGTGTATTTTATTATAATGTGTGTAGAGTCTACATTATAATTTTGTAATATAATATTACACATTACACCATAGGTGACACTTATATATGTATGACATTAGTGAATATGTGCTCATATTAGTATTTATTTGCATATTATGTAATATAATATTTTATATTATTTCCATAGTATCACTGAGAAAATAATAAATCTATATATTTCTACAGAGCTAGAATAAATCATAAGCAAGTCATTAACAATTAAATCCATAGTGTATTTCCCATTCCTAAGCCTTCTGCCATTTGAAATATTTTATCCTTCCTAATGCTACTACTATCACTACCACCAGTAGTAGTAACAAGGGTAGCTGTGCACAGAGACTCATGCATATAATTCTAGCACTTAGGGAGGCCAATGCAGGTGGATCACCTGAAGTCGGGAGTTTTAGACCAGTCTGACCAACTGGAGAAACCCCCATCTCTACTAAAAATACAAAATTAGCTAGCTATGGTGGCGCATGCCTGTAATCCCTCCCAGCTACTCAGTAGGCTGAGGCACGAGAATAGCCTGAACATGGGAGGCAGAGGTTGCAGTGAGCCGAGAGCCATTGCACTTCAGACTGAGCAACAAGAGCAAAACTCTGTCTCAGAAAAGGAAGAAGGAACAAGAGTAAAATAATAATAATAATGTTATCACTGCTATTGTAACTATACTGCCTACAGAACCAATCTGCTTTGCATTTACAGATTATTGTCACATCAATTATCTTATTTTTTCACATCAACTATGTATATTAAAATGTAATATTTAATGGTAGAGGAACTTATTGCAGTAGTAGAAAAAGAAAATTTGCTTTGCTTATGTCTCGTCTGTATTGCAACTGAGACTTTAACCTTCTTTAGGCGTAGACTTTCCATTTCTGCCTTTGTGAAATCTGAAGCAATTGCCTGCAAAATGCTTTTTCTGGTTTGGTGCTGGAAAACCAAGCAAACTTTAAATGATACGAGGCTGCCTCAACCCACCAGAGACATTACCTGAGACATTACTTCAACAGCCAGATAGGTGTTGAGAACAAACCCTAGAAAGACAAATCAGGGCTCGGAGAATTTGCCCCACCTCCACTTTTTAGGCACTTGAGCTCTACTGGAACAAGCATGGGCATCCAAATTCTCCTCATAGAGTTTAGAGATTGTCAAGATAGCTCAGCAAGGTCCTCGGGCATCCTAGCCACAGTACCTGACTGAGCAACAGAGGACATGATAAGAAGTGGAGGATGCTAAAAATCAACTTGCTTCATCATTCTGCCTCCTCAAGAGTCAGCAGGGCCCATTCTCTTTCCTTTTGATTTGCCATGTGAACTGAACATAAAGCAGTATTCCAGTTTACAGACTGTGGAAGGCAAGTAGATAGAACACTTAAGACCAGAAGAAGGAACAGTGAATTTTGTCCCCTTTTGTCTGCTAAGCTGATCAACAGTAATTTCTTACTAACATCAAGCAAGGACTAGATATAAACTGCATGTTCTATGGCATCTTTCCAGGAATTACAGAGAGTAAAGAAAGGGCAGTATCATGCTTACATTACACCTTTTTGAACCATATTACATGGAAAAATTTGTGAGAGATTTCATCCTTTGAATACTGAAATTCCATACAGAGATAACTTTCATATTCTGAATTTTCTTCCCAAGAAATTACAAGCCATCCTAACTAATGTAGACAAGCAGCCCACATTCCCTTTCAGATAACTCTAATTACTTTGTAGACAAGATTTATAACACTTACTTGAAAGACTAGAAATGTGAGATACATACATTTCTCAGTGGGAATTTCAGAATAAGCTTGGAAGGGGCTTCTTTCTCCAACAGATGAGCAAAAAAAGGTTAGCTGCTGGAGTGGAATGTCTCTTGCTCCAATTTTAGAGAGAAAATCATTACAGACAATGTATTTTGGACCAAGAATACTAGATAATAAGAGAATCTCTCTGTAAATGCTAGAGGAGACTAGAATTGTTTTTCATTTTGTTTCTGTTGAAAGTATTTATTTGCCCACCCAAAAAGATTCCCAAAGTATAGCTTATTGAGATTATTTTTAAAAGATAAATATTTAGAAGAACATAACATACTCAACATATTTTTAGAAAATGTTGATATGAGCAGCATCAGCTAGTTGTTTATTTTATACAATTTTGAAACAAAGACTAATGAAGATAAATCCTACAAACTCTTAACTTGATACTGATTCAGAACATGAGAGTTGATGCTTTCTCTTCAAAAAGTATATATATTATGTATGTTATATACATTTTATAGACAGTTATGCTTTCTCTTTAAAAGTACATATATATAATATACATAGAAAACATGTATCATATGTGTACATGTGTGTGCATTTTCATATATATGAAACACATGTCCTATGTTGGAAGGAAAATATATATAGCTCCCACCAACAAAGGACATTTTTTGCACAACATTGAAATGTATGTAATAAAGTCTGGAATTATCAACTACAGTATGTCCCTACATATCAATTACATGTGTAATGGACATTTTATAGTTCTTCTATTCCCAATGCAATGCAATATATCGTCTCATTTGTATCTTCCTTTTTTCTCATCAGAGATGTTCTTTGGGAAGAAAATAAAAGCAGGCCGTGACATATGGGAACTGGTCTGACACTTACAGCTGGGTCTCAGTATTGGCAGGAGTTGTCCAGGCTCTCACAGTCAGGGCTTGACTTTCTCCTCTTGGGCCAAAGCATTCTCAGGGAGTACCAGCACGAGACAAGGTAACACTGCAACTGTGAAGAACTGATACCAAAAATGAGACCATTCATAATTCTGTCTAAGCACAAGACAAAAACAAGGTCACTGTAGAAACCACAGAAACATCAAACATCTCGCTCTCCTCACTAATTTAAGGCATTGCTTCTGCTTTACCAATTGCAGTTTTATTTTCCTTCTAGTCTTTCCTCTTTCTCGAAAAGATTTATTAAGGTATTCAATAATAGAATTATCTCCATTTCCTGATAGCATCCAATCCAAAGTGAGCAAATCCCCATTTCCTTGAACTCTACCCAGATCACCCAACAAAGCACAAATTCTCTAAATCCTAATACCTTCTTACTAAAAGACTCCACAGTACCCCATGATGTGTAGTCTCCTTTGTAGCAATGAATAAGAAACCCAGCTTGTTCAAGTGCAGGTGAATTCCTGGTGGTCTTTGGTAGGAGGCATTAACATATGTTAAAACTTTACCAGAATATTAGGTATTGTATGATTTGATTTATAGTACAGAGGTGCATATAGGTTTATGAATATACAGTTATGTATGTTATCATATATAATGCATACCTATTTGTATTGTAAATGCACACTTTTTGTCCTTTTTGGACTAGGATAATTAAAAAGTGGCTAACAGTATCCACTTTTAAGGAGTGAAGACATATTGGTATATTTGAAGGAGGGCCTTAACTTTTCATTCTACTTTTTTAAATTTTATTTTTATTTTTTGAGTCAGGGTCTCAGTCTGCTTCCCAGGCTAAAGTGCAGTGGCATGATCAGAGCTCAATGCAGACCCGATGTCCCAAGCTCAAGTGATCCTTCCACCTCAGCCTCTTGAGTATTTGGGACTACAGGAGTGTGCCACCATGCCCCACTAATTTTTTTAAAAAAATTTTTTTTAGAGATGGGGTCTCACTATGTTGCCCTGGTTGGTCTCAAATTCCTGGGCTCAAACAATCCTCCCACCTCAGCCTCTCAAAGTGCTGGGATTATAGGTGTGAGCCACCACACCTGACCTCAACTTCTTTTGTTTTTTTTGAGACAGAGTCTCACTCTGTTGCCCAGGCTAGAGTGCAGTGGTGTGATCTTGGCTCACTGCAGCCTCTGCTTCCTGGGTTCAAGTGATTCTCCTGTCTCAGCTTCTTAACTGAAACCACAGGCACCCACCACCATGCCTGGCTAATGTTTGTATTTTTAGTAGATATGGGGTTTCACTATGTTGGCCAGTCTGATCTCAAACTCCTGACTTCAAATGATCCACCTGCCTCAGCCTACCAAATTGCTGGGATTGCAGGCGTGAGCCACTGCACCAGGCCTGAAATCAATTTTTTTTACTCAATTATTTTTTTGCATTCCCAGAGTAAAGAAAATAATTTGTAAAATTAAGGAAAATAATAGAGTAAAATATAATTTACATTTCCAGAGCTTGTAACAGGAATTATTTGGCTGCTAGTATTAGAGATGTGCCTGTCTACCTTGGTGAAACAAATGAAGGGCTTATCATCTTAATGTGCAGGAAGCCCATAGGTAAGAGTTGAAATAGGCAGAATTCTAAGGTGGCCTCCAACAGTCTCACTTCCTGTTATACATATGTCATTTGAGTGTGGACAGGACCTGTGAATATGATAGGATGTCACTCTAATGATTAGGTTACGTTACATGGCAAAAGTGAAAGGATTTTGCACATGTGATTAAGGTCCCAACTCAGTTAATGTTGGGTAAATAAAAAGGGAGATTATCAGATTATCTTGGGTTACCCAACTTTATCAGATGAAATCCCTTGAAAGAGGAGAGACATTCTTGAAGAGAGATTCTACTGTTGTCCCTAAAGATGCTATTAGCCATGTTATGAACTGTGGAGATCAAGGTCCTAAACTACTTGCTGACAAGTAGTCTCTGACCAATAGCCAACAAGAGGACAAAATGGAGACCTCAGTCATACAACTGCAAAGGAATGAATTCTTCCAACAATCTGAGTGATTTCAGAAGCTGACGCTTTGCCTAGTCAAGCCTCCAGATGAGAATGCTGCCTGGCTAATACCTTGATAACAGCCTTGTTAAACCTTAGGCAAAGGCACTGGTCAAGCCATGCTCAGACTTCTGACCCAAAGAAACTGAGATAATAAATGGATGTTGTTTTAAGTTACTAAAGTTGAGGTAACTTGTTATACAGCAATAGATAATTCCACAGTTCAGAGATAATATGATGGTTCTTGAAAACAGTGATCCAGGCAACACCCATTATGTCTGACTTCCATCCTCAGTGTAATCCCAAACTGAAGAGGGTGATGGAATTCCAGCCACAATTCCCAGGTTCTAGTCAAAGAAAAAGGTGTCAGAGAAGTTTGTGTCTGCCAATTGTCTGTCCCCCTTGTAAATAGTTTTCCCAGAAGACTCACATGGCAACCTCTACTTCTTGGCCATTCCTACCTACAAGAGAGGCTAGAAAACACAGTATTTCAGCTGGGAATACAGCCAATGGGTAAACAAACACAAACATCAGGATTATATTAGAAAGGAAGGAGGAAGGCAAGAGGATATCTTTTAAACAAATAGCAATCTCTTCCTATAGGAAAAATTTTCCTCACATCAATCATTTAATGTCATTTTTTGGTTTTAAAAATTTCTAATAAGAAAATATTTTCAAAGCAGAATGCTTCTAGTAAAAGTAGAACTAAGTTAAAAGACATGTCAGCTGTGTGCTTCTGATCAGAGTATAAAGGATTCTCATCAATACTAATGCTCTTAATCTAGCTCCATTTCTTCTGCCCCTAAATGCTTCGTGCCATTGCCTCCTCACTGGGTACATGTCCTGCCCTGTGGAAAGACTCACAAATATGATCCACAAAGAAACTGACTGATCTTTGCCCTGATCAGTGATGTTTAACCCCCAAATCCAAAACATGAAAAGAAATAAATATTGTATTTAAACATCACAATTAAATCATTTCCCTTCCCCCTTCCCTCTGCCTCATGGAAAAGTCTGTCTGTGGCTGATTGATCTACAATAGAGCCAATATGATGACTTGAAAATCAGAGAATGAAGTCAGCTCACAGCAAATTAAGTTCATGGGGAAAAAGGAGTGGGATAGGGACATGCTGGAGCCTCATTCACAAGGGTCAGAAAGAGAAGGTGGTGAACCTGACTGGAAAGCCTTGGGGTGCAGCCAGGTGTCAGAGGGAGTGCCTAGTGGGTATGAAGAACTCAGATATGTATCAGGCTGACTCCAGGACGCTGTGGGCAAAGAGAACAGGGTACCCAGGAAGTGGTGTGTTTGTTCAGTTGAGTATTTGGGTGAACCAGTCGTTGATGTCTGAGGAAGTTCAGCCAAAGGCAGGAGGAGCCCAACTATTTGGCTAGGGGACCATTTAATAATTCACCAAAAATTTGTAGAGACAATAATTTACAGTAATGGCCCAGATATGGACTTTCTCCTCAAAAACTTTTTTTTTGAGTCTTGGAAGATGGTGGTAAACCCTATATGTAAACAAATTAGAAAGTGATGTGTTAAAAAAAATTACTCGAAGTGCTAGGAATTATAGAATTAATTTGACTTTGGGGAAAGTAAAATATTAGAGATGTCTTCTGGAAGGCCTATCTTGGGATCCTAAATAGTAGTATTACAAGAAGGGAAGTACGTAAAATTGTAGTATTAGGCAGTAGAAAATTCAGATTGGTGTTCTTGAGTAACCACTGACCAAATACCAATTTGGTTAATTTAGGTTAAGCTAAACTCCTCTTATTCTCCCTTCCAGTACCTTGTTTCACTAAATACAATGCTGCCTATTTGGGTGTTCCCCAACACTTTATTGTAAAAATTATGTAATAATAATACTAATTACAATAAAGAATAGGACAACACAATGCAGTTTCTTTACTATTTTAATAGCTTTATTGACATTTAAATGATATACAATAAACTGCCCATATTTAAAATATGTAATATGGTAAGCTTTGCTATATGCATACTCCTGTTAAACTATCACCACAATCAAAATAAGAAATATATCTATTGCTTTAAAAAATTTCCTCCAGTCCGTTTTTAATCTCTACCTTTCACATCTACCCTTCACCTACTCCGTCCCAAAGCCACCACTGATCTGATTTCTGTCACTATCAGTGTCACACTTTAGTTTGTATATCCTAGATTTTCGGGTAAGTGGAAGTATAGTGTGGCCATTTTTTGTTCTGGCTTCTTTTACTTAGCATATTATTTTGAAACTCACCCATGTTAAAGTATGTATCAATAGCTCTTTCCTTTTAATTGCTGAGTAGTATTGCATCGTGTATCACTTATTTTGAGGTCTGTCATCTTTTGTTTCCTTTTCAACTCCTTCTTTTCTTCTTTCTTACTGACATGCTTATTATAAAAATCTTCATAATGGTACAAATGGGCAAAGAAACAGGAAAAATCAGTTACAGAAAGCTTTGGCATTAGAGTTAAAAACCAACCAACAAAACTAAACAAAACCTCCTGAAAACTAGAGAGTCTTCATGATTGTCAAAGCAGTAAATCTTTCTTAGAGTTATTTGAGGTGCTTTGACAGGTACAGAGGGGCTACTATTTCAGTCTGGGTGGCCTTGCCTAGAGCCCTCTAAACTGCACAGTTCAGTGGCGCCTATTCAGTCTTCCAAAGACTGTCATGTAACATATTTTGCTTATACAAATGATCTCAATGAGGGGAGATTATGAAATGAGGCAAAATGTTAAATCTAGAAAGACAAGGGGAAATACATTAAAAGTAAGGTCCTGGAAAGCCACAGGCTAATAGCTACCAATAATATTTTTAAAACAGTATTACCCCAAAGTGAATGTCATGAGCACTGATGGGGAATGCAGTTTCAATGACACGTGTTTTCAGGAGTATTTCTACTGTTGAAATACACATTTTTTTAAAAAAAAAAAAAAAAAACAGTGAAATATCCTTAGGTGTTCTCCATCTGCCATGGGAAACACTCAGCAGCTGCTTCTTTTAGCCTAGCAAAGATCAACCTGACCTTGGCCAACCAGCTTGTACTTTGAAGAGTGTATTTTGTGAAACTTGTGAGTAGAGAAGAATTCATGCTTGGCAGAATTTGTTGTCTCTTTTGCTCAGTACCTTACCATGATTAATCCCCAATCCATCTTTCTCTGCTGCTGCTGTTGCTGCTGTCAGTCTCATATTTCTTCTCCATAACAGACGCTGTTCAAATGTTGCTGGATTCTGGCTGGGTATGACCTTTTATGGGGGCACTGCTGCTTCCTACCAGGCTTTTATGGGCATGCTGGTTTATGCCCATGTGCAGGCATTCTGACCTTGTGACCTCCAGAATGGATTCTAAGGAACAACTGTATCTGACTTTTCCAACATTTTGGGCACCCAAACTCTTCCCAAGTGCATAGGTGCAAAGAATACTCCCTTGTGGTTTAGATTTACATTCTTCTCACATCAGAAGAACTCATCTAGGAGAATGTGAAACCAGGTCAGAACTGCTAACATAACAACAGTGTTGCTGGCAGCCTTTCAAGTTGTTTTGCATAAATTTGAGCATGAGGCAGTGTTTTCACATCTTTCCCTTTTTATTGTGGTTTAAGTGAGCGGCGCAAATATTTGAATTATACTTTTTGATATAACCAATTCTGCAGAAAGGGCAATAGCTAACAAAACTCTGGAAAACTTTGAAGTCATTTTTTAAAATTTCTTCTCAGATCTGGTCTTTTTTCCTTTCTGAATCCTGAATCTTATTATTAGATAAACCTAATTAATTAAAAAGAGAAATCCATATTATATTTCTAGTACTTTTAGTTTGCATTTTCTGTACTGACAGTTTACTGATAATGAATAGTTTACAAAGGTGAACATTCTAATATGACTAAAGATGCAACAAAAGTTTTTAAAATTATTGCCAAATAAGCTGCTTTTCTACCATAAATAAAACCCTAAAGTCAGATTTTAAAGTTGTAAATGCCAAGTTAAAATAATTATGAATCTACTGTTCCCTACTTCCACCAATTTCCTGTTTTGGATCTGGGTTTTGCCCTTGACTGCCTATTCTATCAGGATGAACTGGGGCACCATGCCCCATTTCTTTTCCTCTTGACATTTACCCCGTATTTTCTTTTCCTAAATAAGCTTTCTTTCTGTTTTCAAAATTGAATACTTTTCTCATCTTAGTCAAGTACCTACTTTCACTCTTTGTTCTGATGGCTGATAAAGTCACCCACACTCAATTCTTTCTCCAATACTATACTCAAAAGTGTGATATTTTTTTCTATCCACTTATATTTTCCTGCTTTGAGAGCTCTACTCATGTTTCTTCCCCATTGATGGCATAATCCAAAAGAAAATGTTTGCCTTCACATGGCATATCCAAAGTGACATCAGATCTGCTATGGCTTGGGTATAGGACAATGAGGAGACACATCACGTGACATTATGGACAGCTATACTAACACTTCAGAATTGGAAGAAACACATCAAGACCTAAAAAGTATGATTTATACTTTTTTATACATTATATGAGAATCCAAAGTCAGTGAAACTATTATATAGAGTGGTTCTCATTATCACCAATGGTTTGTGCAGCTGATAAAATGGAAAGTATAGAGTAAATCCAATGACTGGGCCAAGAAGATAAAATAGCACATTGTGCCACATTCTGAAGTGAGACATAAAATAATGTGGGTCCTGATATTTAAGTGAAAGTCAGAAAGATTCTATTTATGGATAATGACATAGTTTCTGATTTATTATTACTATTCAAGATGCAGGGATCTTCCTGGGCTAGTACATGTATCTGGAAAGAAAAGGGAGATTCTTAAAATATAGCATAGCATTAATTTAACAATATTCAAGTGATGGCACATATCACATGACAGTACAATGCGTTTATAACTAGACTGAACTCTCCAATAACAGAGTGACCGCTACATATTTGTTACACATATATGAATCCTATTATTACTATATTTTGGTAATAGATCCTTAAATAGACATCATAGAAAGTAAAGCAGTTTGTTATACTTGCTTTTACTTTTTCTTTTATAAATTAGGTGATAAAATCATCTACTTAATTTAAATATGTTAATATTCACATTTAAAGATTAGCACATCATTGTTAAGCTACAATAGTTAAATCATAGTTATTCCTTACACATTACCTAGTGTAAGGCTGGTTGCCTTGCTGGGAGCTCAGACGCACCGCGCCCCCCCCTCCCGCCCCTTTTTCCCTTCTACAAGCCCCGAGCAAGCTCAGACATACTCGGGCATGCTTGCACAGCCTGGTCTTCTCTTAAAAAGCCCAGTATGCAAAAAAAGTGCTGCAACCATAGCTTCTTAATAACCAATAGCAGCTAAGCCCTAACAACCAATAGCAGCTAAACCTTAACAACAAATAGCAGCCGAGTTTTAACAAGCCAAGTCCTAGGTCAAGGCTTGTAACTTACCCAATAGCAGTCTTGCTCTCCCACAACCAATCGAGCTGTTTCACTCCCTATAAAAACCCCTTGTCTAAAAATAGACTCACT